>JAOVVI020000643.1:12290-29673 GCA_028571085.2 Nepenthes alata | reverse complement strand
AAAGGTGATGTTTGCTTAGAGAGAAGGGGGAAAAAGAGAAACGATACCACTTTTCGCAGAAGTTCAATTTAATTTCATCATATTCATTTGTAACTTCTGGAGTGCAAGTGCCATTTTCTAACTATTTTGGAGAAATTATAAATATGTAAAATACCGAAGTAAATTCAATATATTGTTAGATTAGGTTTAATGGTCCTAATTCATGACAGATCTGTGTAATTTTTGCTTGCTATATCTGCCATTTGCGATTGGGATAAGGCCAGGCAGTGGCGTAAGAAGATGAGAGCATCTTACCATATAATAAATATATACGTGGAAATGCGAGATATAATGCCCTTCTAGGGTTTCCGTCAAACTTGGCCGGCTTCATTTGGAGAAAATATCTTTTGCTCGCTCGCTGGCTTGTCGCTTTGTCTTAGCTCCCTACCGCCGCTACCTCAGATCCGGCGAATTTTGGGCGTCGTCCGACAGATCTGCCGCGGATCTATAGAGTGACGATCGTAGTACTTCAATTTTGATCGGCGTTGACGTTGGCCGGACACTGAGATCGTGTACAGTCCTGCCTCACTTCGCGGCCGCCATTTTCTCTCACGGTGCGAGGAATGGTGGTCCTGCTGAGGGATTTAAAGCTTGTGCTTTGAGCGAGCAACGGTGGCTGTGGCCGAGTTGTTCTACCCGACGTTTTCATCTCCTCCGGTGTTTGTGCTTTTTTTAAGAAAAAAGGTCAGTTGATCGTATTAGGGCGATAATATGATTTATATATTTATTTATATTAAAACTATTAAAGACATATTATTTTATTTTTTCTCTTTTCATTTTGTATATAAATTTTAATAAATTTAATTTAAATAAGTGTATAATTAACTAAATAAATATTAATTTTGGGTTAATATGATTGGTTAGATTGTAATGTTATAGAATAATAATTATCTTTAGGCTGAGTTCCTACTTTTATTTTGATTAGCGTTTCATTATATTATTATATATATTTATTAATAAAAATTGACGAATTATTAAGTGCATTATTCTCGGAATATTTATAATAATATTAATTCACGCTAATTGATCCAATGAACTGCTACTGTGTTATTTAAAGACGTTTTTAAATTAATTAAAAAGTGTCTCCAAAATAATTATTGTGAAAAATGATGATATGTTATGACCATATTAAATAATATTTTTTTAATAATTAAAATTATTTTAAAAGTAATAAGTATAGAGATTGAGATAATGTATTTACTTTTTTTAAAAATTTAATTTTTATATTAAATAAAAATATAATGAAATAGTTAGGAATACCTTCGTAAAATCCTAACATTTGACCAAGATATGACCAAGCAACTGCAGAACGAAAACGGCAAACATTTAAACGTGCTGAGTTTATGATTATAAATTTAATTTTTTTTTGCTATGTATTAATATTTATATGATATATAATAAATTGGTATAATTGTTAATGGTCTAAGAGGAGAGCCCGTTAAGGGATTCAGCTCATAAAAAATAGAGACCTACTAGATTTATATAGTTTAAAATTATTAGACAAACCTGTCAATTTTATCGGAGCTATTATTTCTTAAAAAAAGACGAAACCAACTCTAACCTATGTAAACCGTTTTTTTCTTTTATTTAACTAAATGAATTTAATTGCCAGTTAGGAATCGTCAGTCGAACATCTTATCATCTATATGAATAATTTTTTAAGCGGTTGATAGAAAAAATTAACCATCTCATCACTTCTATATAAACTCCTTTTTCTAATGGGAAAATGGGTCGACGCACAACCAAATAAAAGTCAACAAATGACTATTTTAAGATCTTAAAAGCGTACACACACTTTTTAAGAACATTTTTACAAATGATAAACTATTTTTACAAACACTTGTACTTGCATCCTTCATTTTCTTTCTTCAAAGAAAAACACTGATTTAAGTATTTGAGAATATATTAGAGAGTAACTCTCAATAATTCTTTAACCGTACTTTTGTTATGTTACATAAAATCCATATTAAGAGCATACGAAAATTAGACCTACGTCAAAATGATTAGACAATTCTTGACTCTCTAATTTGTATTAACAATTTAAATTCAAAGACGTATCAATAATATTTTCTGGATAAAATGAGATATATTGAATAAAATATTTTATTCAACCAAAATTTTATCTAACACAAATTTTAACAGAATTAAAAATTAAACCAATATTTTAAAATTTCAATACTAAATCCATTTAAATTTGAGCCATCGGGGATAGCCGATGTCACATCATAAACACACCGATCTTTGGAACAAATTTAAATATGATTTTAAGAATCACGCTTACAACAATTTTGCCTTCATACTGCTGGATTTAAATAAAAATAAAATATATAATATCATGTTATATATAATAAATATAAGATTGATTCGACTCATTAATATATAAAATTTTTAAATTATAAATTTATAAAGAAATATAAATCAATCAAGTTGTTAGATCAAAATGAAAGAGAATCTGATCACACGGTCAAACGATCGAATAATCAAATTATTGGATTGCTTGTAAAATAAAAGATAGAGGTATCGAATGACTGATCGATTAATAAATTTGAGTAGTTAAATTCTGACAAAAAATTATATGAATCGAGAGTTGAACAGTCGAATGAATTGAACAGTTAATGCGCCTAAGAAATAAGTATCAGATTTAGAGTTTATATAACGGTTGGGTTATTCATTTTCTAACAAATATAACTTCTCAAGTAATGAGTAATCATATCTATTCAAAAATAGTACACCGATTAATTATAAAATTATAAATATGTCCACTTTTTTTTAAACAGATGAAGGAAAACTACTTGAAGAAAAGCAAGTATATAGTATTAACCCTCTATAAACTTACAAATCTAAACATTTTTTACTTAAACATTAGAGCATATTTCGGGCAGCGAGTCTAATATTATTTGACCTCTTATTAAATATTATGATGCGTGGGATCCATATTAAGATATTCGAAGTACTAAATCAATTCCATTTAAGTAATTATTCAAATTTAAAATATGTATTAATATAAAAAAAATCTCTAAAGCATCTAATCGCATGGCTTATTGGATAAATTCGAGTAAAGAATATAATTTTTGTATGAAAATTTTTTTTTAAAATAAGAGAAAAATTATATGACGTTTAGTCCATAAAAAAATTTACTATGTAAGGTTATAAAAATCCTCTCTGACTACATAAGCCTCTTAAAGAATTGAAAACAAAAATAAGAGTAAAGAATGACTACTCATTGTTCTCTCTTACGTTTTTCTTTTCTCACTTCTATACTCTTTGTTTGCATGCCCAACATACATATATATATATTTATATATCGCCTACCTAATAGGGAGGTTGAGTGTATGTAAAATTTGTCACTAACTCTGTAACCTAAGACCAACTCTGCTATCAATTCTGCTCATTGTCACTCTGTCAGGAGAAGTTGACCTATTTAACCAATCAACTGCAAACTCTTAGAGTCAACTTCCCTTTCTGAAAAAATTGATTGCGCAAATATCGTAGGTGTCCAACTTTTCAATTATAGTTCCTAGGTATTGACCAAATCCACTCTGAACCTTTTTTCATTCCGGCCAACTTTCATTTCAAAAATTTTACTTCAAAATTTTATACAAGAAATTTCAGTCATTCCGAAATTTTAATTCATTATGAAATTTTTATCCATTCCGAAAATTCCAACCATTCTGGTCAATATCCATTTCGGTCAATTTTTATTATGAAAATTCATTCCTAAAAAAACATTCCGGAAAAAAAAAACCATTCCGAAAGAAAAGGCATTCCAAAAAAAAGTATTTTGGAAAGACTTCCACTCCGATATTTTTCACTTCAGCATTTTTTCACACGGGAATGAATCCAACACAGTGTATTTGCTCAATCCATTTATAACCTAATTTTAGCCATTAGAAGGCAAAGATCAATGTATATTGTCCCTGTCACCCACAGATGTATTCGAGTCGCCCTTACAGCTATGCTAGCCTGTGCTTTTTCTTCTTGTTTTTTGTTGGTGCCAAGAAACATTTCATTCATTTAAACAATGAAATACATCAAGTAGCAATTAAGCCACAATGAATTGGCTCAATGCCTACCAAAACCGACATCCTTGACAAGAATTTTGAAAACAACACCAATATCAACTTCTTATTGGTCCACTGGGAAAGAGACATGTCCCTCAACCAATGACACCAACATGTGTATTCCATGATTATGAAGCAATCCTCTGAAAGAAGCCTTTGGAGACAATTAGTCTAACATGGATACATGGAGCATGCCCATCCTATGGCGATCCGGACCTGATCCACGACCGTCGCCTGAATTTGACCATGCAAAAAAATGGATAAGTCTTAAGTTATCACTGTAATATGCAAATATTTTTTCTACTCTAAACTTCATCATATGGCTACTAAGAAAAACCCTTGGCTCTCTTTTTTTACTTCATAATTTTTCAAGTCAAGCTATAAAAATTTTTAAGATTTTTCCTCGAAGCATCTTATGGTCATAATTGCCAAATGTTTAATTACTTATTCTCACTTTTAAAAGTATTGATATCGATTTTTATCTTTTCTAACATATCAATTAATATGTAATACAAAAATAGGATGTAAACAACTGAGTATAAAAACGGCGCCCGACATGCGATTAATACATGCATGAGAGCGTTTTAGAAAGTAATACTGTGACCAAATTGTGCTCGTGCATATTTCGACTAGAACATAGACGTTTGATATACGTCTCTTAAGTATCTATGTGCAGTTTGAACAAAATGAATGCGTTTGATATACGCATCTTAAATGTTTGTTGGCATGCTCAATTTTATCTCCGCACTTGATCCACATCGGACAGATACAGGTATACCAATTTGTTATTGAATCATAAAATCAAGTAAGTTAAAATACCCTAATGCTTCTTTAATCATTTCCTAATATTAGAATTTAAGTTTTAATTCTAAAGGTTATAACTATCGCATTTATCAAACTAAAACAAAGTATTGGAACCAAATGATTTAAAACACCAACCATTATTCTTAAATTTCCTTCACTACTTGGCTGTTTTATTATACAAATAACAACCCAAACAACTACTCAATTTAGTAAGATAAAGAGGTAAATCATGCAAAACCATATGAAGATTAACTAAAGATTTTTAAAAAATGAACAGATAGATCACAAGATTATCTATGAGAAAAGAACACAAAAGGTCATGAAATTACTTGCCTTAAAGTTAGATGCTCATTGCTTTGCTATTTTCTTCCTCTCTTCCAAGCTTCTTTCCCTTGCAATGCACAACCGCTCTTTCCCTCTTCTCAGAAGCCAAAAGGATAAGGAAATGTGATAGGCTTTCGAATTCCTAATTTATAAGAGGGGGTTGTTGCTAGATAGCTTTTTCTTTTATATCTTCTAGGATTCTTGGCTTGAAATTCTCTCATACTAAGTAACCGAACTATTCATAAAATTAATTACTAACCACTTCTCATTTTAACATAGATCTACACAGATATAGCTGACCAATTTACACAATAGTTACAAATATTTCTCAGTATTTTACTTGATGTAAGAAATAATTCTAATCCAAAATCTTCATTAACAACCAAGCCCTTCTTCTTCTGATTTCCAAAATTTCTCAGTATTTTACTTGATGTAAGTAATAAAATCTGATTTCCAAAATTTGTTAACCTCTCAACGTCATTCTTGATTTTATTATCTCCAAAGTATGTAAGATCCTAACACAAGCTAAATAACTAAGTCAATATTTGACTAGCAAATAACAACCTAACAATTTGGCTAAATGATTGGAGATGTGGGGCAGCTAGTTAAAGTTAGGTGGAATTGGTTGGTGATATCCCTCCTTTAGTGTAACCAAGCACTTAAAAAAACTAAGTAATTCTTCACTCCCTAATATATCAAATAATATATATTTTAGCTCCAAAATTTCAGTCAACCAACATCCACAATCATCATTTTATTTTTCCAAATAATTTTATCATATGTTTTTTGTTAATTTAGATATTAATCTATAGTTAAAATCTTCTTAAAAATAGCTAATTTTCCAAGCGATTTCATTGCCAAAACCCATGACCCAAAATTTATCTAATATAACCTTATCTCCCACCACAAATACTTAAGTTATCATATCGAAAATTCTCTCTCACATAAGACGGATAAGGTCCAAGTTTTTAGGAAAAATATCTCATGAGATTTCATAATATTATATCTTCAAATTCTAGCCTTTTAAAAATTTTAGACAGCTTATAAAAATATTTTAAAATCTAGAAAATAATCCCAATTGATAGTAAGACTCAAAAGAAACATATATATCCTACCCAAACATGATATGTATCGGCCCCCCTCTAAGATGGTGCATTTAATATCATAATTTATTAGCCTTGTAAGGTTTGGACTCATATACTTCATTAAATTATTGGAATAAAATTATTTATGATTTTTTTTATTCAAGAAAATTCTTACTGAAAACATTCAAATTGTTACACACACGATTCAAGCTTGCTGAGCATCACGATCATGGCAGCCATGATGAGAGAACTAAAGTGCAGAGTCACGCCACCACCGAAGCAGAGCATCAGTGAAACAGAGTAAACTCAGAAGATTAGAGTAGCTAACGAGTAACAATTCTGGCGGCATATGAACATAAATTTTAAAAACTTCAGAAAGAACAGCGGAGCTCAAGAAATTTAGCATCATCACGAGCGTTTGCAGCAAAATTATGTAGAACAGCGACAGCTACAGTGATGACAACATGACCCAGAAGGGAGAAGTTAACTTGCTCTGGTAGAAAATGCCGAGCAACTAAGCTGGTAAGAAATGGGTAATCTGTATCTCTATTTCCATCTGTGTTGGTGGATCACTCAATGGAAGAGTGATCTGGTATTATCAGTTAGGAGAACAGCACACAACTAGTTATCTGGTTCGCTTTTTGGCACAGTAGTTTGATACGCGGTACGAAGGCAAGTGTTATATTACATAAGAAATATCATTAATAAACAAAAACAACGTGTACAAGAACTATAGCAGCTAACTACATTCACTTCTCAGAATGGTAAGCTGGTACCCGGTTCAAATGGGGGGTATTTGAATTCCATTAACTATGTTTAAACAATATAAATATTAAGAAATCTGCACCCTTAAATGGGAAGAAAAGGCATTGGACAAGCCTTTTCCAGATAGAGATTTTCAACCTATCAGCTCAACTAGGCCTAACTTACCCAAAATAAAGGGGAAAATGTACCATAAGTCTGACCCGAGGATAAGATCAGGTCGTAATACTTGGCTTTAATTAACTAATGATTGATATCTGAGACCTGAGACAGATTGTCAGCCTCACGCTCCTGTCTTTCCCTTGCAGAAGAGGCCCTGGGAAGCATGCATGCTACAGTTTTGTGCTCTAGCCAACCTTCCATCAAGAAGCAACTGGTCAAGGAAGAATGAAGAAACCTAAATTTGAAAGAGCTAATCACGGATAATGCAAAAAGCCTTTGTCCTCCAAGTAGGATGCTACTTGCCCTGCCATGGCCAACGGCGTAGGGCAAATCCCATTATCCAGTTGTAGTTCTATCTGTCAATCAAAAATGTAAAAACAGTCCTCTCGGAATATCGAATGCATGATTCGCAAACAGCTAAAGCATTCATTAGAACATGAACCAAACACTAAAGGATGTGTGAATTTAACAATCTAATCACTTTCCATAAGTAAGACAACACATATGGGCATGTACCTCACAGTTCAATGGTGGCTCATATGGATCATCTATTCCAGTAAAACCTGCAATTTTGAAAGATACTGGATCAAGAGCATCCATTAAGTCTTCTGATTTAACAAGGAATAGTTACGATTAGCAGATTTTATTCTCTTTTGACAAGGATGATGTGCTTCAAGATCTATCAATACTTATAATATATATTGCATCAAAAAAAGTAATGTATGTAATACTCCAATAATGCTAACAATATTAGCAATTTCAGCACTTCTAGAAAAGGTATTGCATATTAAAACAACCTCCTCAGGAAAAAAATTTCTATGCTATTGACAATGTAATATCTTCACACTTTGATATTCACGGATGGAGAGTGGGAACATTACAAGGCAGAGGGGGTGCCAGTGCAGTCAGAATTCACTATGATGTACAAGGACAAACCAGAGGTTCCAATGATTGTTCATTGGAACAATCAGAACTGGTAGATAAAGAAGTTAAGTAAAAATATTCTAGATGCCCTTAAGGGAAAGGGCTGCTAAGTACTCAATTGCCAATTATATTTAGAATACTACAGAGAAAAAGAAATAAATAGAAACTGGTATTGCTTTTGGAATCAGAACAAAACTGAGGCTCATTCTCTAAGGAAATGAAGTAGAATCACAAAATTAAATATCAGCTGGTAAACAAATCTCCAAATTTTTTCCCAGGATACATTTTATTATAGTAGTGATACAAAAAAAGAGAATGCTGAAAAACTTGCAAAGCACAGTAAAAATACAGTCAGGTATACTTGTTATCTATCAGTTTGTTGTAGAGTTGACATGGAAGTCACATGTTCAAAAATCAGTGAGATAAGGACTAAGAGTTTTACGGGAGATAAGGTCACCGACCACTGCAGCGAGGGGGGCTGCTGCTGGACACAACCATTGGATTTATAAATATTTAACAATTAATATTTAATCTCTATAAAAAAAATATAGTACAAAAGTTTTTATTATTTTCTTAAAAATTGTTAAAATATCAAAATATTTTATATATTATAAAAGAAACAACAACAAAACACTATTTTTATATCTTTTTTATATTTTTATAAATGTTAAATTTACACGTTGGCTCTTAATCCAACGGTGTAATGTAGGAGCAGTTGCACTTGGACAGCCCCCCTAATTCACCATTCATTACGTGGAAGCCAAAGGCCAATTTGCTCCCAGTCACAAATGAGCCAACATCAGTAAAGCCCATATGGATCCAAAAGACATAAAGACAGTATAGAGGGATCACGTCATATAATTATCACAGATCTCATGAATCATTGAAAGCACACCTTTGATCTTTCCAGCACGTGCAAGCTTGTAAAGTCCTTTAGAATCTCTTTCTTCACAAACTTCCAAGGGCATGTTCATGAAAACCTGACAACGTGTGCAAATGTCAATTCCTAATTAATCAGAAGAATCATGATCAACCAACATAGCAGGATGAATCCATAGAACCTGCCTCAATAAAACTTCCATCTGGCAACATTGCACGACAAGCATCCCGATCTTTCCTATACGGAGATATCAAACTGGCTATACAAATCACGCCTGCATCTGCAAAGAGCTTTGATACCTCCCCTAGTTGAAAAAAGGGTAACGAACAAAAAGGAAATTAAAAAAATTGAAGTTAACAGATTGCATAGACTTCCATATTGCATAAATGTGTAACAGGAATACAGGATGCATCTTTTCAAAATTAATTGCAAGATGAAGGATTCAACCAGTGCTCCCTTTAACTGCTAGGAAACATCATTATTCACCAACCATTGTGCATGCACTGCCTTCTACCAAAAATGAACCATAAATACCACAGGAGAGATTTCCTTCTCCCATTATTATTTTGAGCAACTAGGACATACTTTCAGGTCCTGGAGATGCCACTCATATTGGCAGAACATAGAAACTCTTCAGAGAAGATGTCAAAATGGGAGAAAAGATATATCACATCCACAATATTTCTAATGTCTTGGGCGCAAATTAAAAGAAGCAAGTGGAGTTAAATTCCTAAATTCTTGCACATAGTATGATCAATGTTTGTTCACATGCCAAAATGACGTGAGGGAATTGAATCATCTAAAACTACAAAGATCTTTCTGAGGAATCTGACGTGATATTTCACCAAGGCATACTCACCAACCCTGCGAATATTTTCAGTTCGATCCTCAGCTTTAAAACCTAGATCCTTATTCAACCCATGCCGCAGGTTGTCTCCATCAAGGATATAAGATAGATTTCCCCTGGAATGCAATTCTCGACCTAATGAGCATGCCAGTGTGCTTTTTCCTGCACAGTGGACATCCATAGGCTGCTAATCATCAAGTATGTCTTACCACTACATGCTGTTTACATACATAATAATAAATGCACTTGGGGAAAACTCAGAAAACATGATTTGTTGATTTCTATATTATTTCACATAACATGATTTCAGATTCTAAAGTTTCTATATTTTCATGGCACAATCAAAGAGGTGCACTACAGAAAAGCTGTATGAGCATCTGTATCTTACATTGGTTAACTAAAAACAAATGGAATCTGATAGAGTAAAATAACACAATAGTTGAGATAGATGAAAACCAGATAAAGAAAAGGTTCAATGTGGCAAAGGGAATGCGGAGTTTTAAGTTCATCAATATCATTTTGCCATATTCCCAAAAAGATAAAGACTGAAGCAAGAGAGAGTTAAATATTGACTCAAGGTAACGGGGACAATAATGAAAAGAATTAAGAGGCCAGGAGAAAAAATGTTGGGCAAGGTGGCCTGCCACAATAGTATATAATATAATAATATAATGTTCCACAATAATTTATAAAAATGGTGACAGACAGGGCAAAGTTAAAAAACTGTTGGGACACGCATGGCACACATGGTTGTCTTCTTCCAACTTAAGCATCACCATTTTAATTCAAAGGATCTCTCAATGCAAAAGAGGAAATGCACTCAAGCATAGTAAATAAGTAAACACAAGGATTTTCAGCACTTACAGGAAGCAAGAACTTCAAGCGCTAAATCTTAAATTAAACGCCTAACCATACCTTACATTTGGCTTTCTTTACACAACAATGTACTTTTAGTTGAAATGTCATTTATAAGGAAAATAATAAACTATTACTTATTCTATGTCGTTCCAAGTGTAGGTTAATCTGTAACAGGTAGGAATTTAATTTAAGTTATAAAGCAAAGGAACTAAAGGAATTCTCTTGAATCATGTGAAATCATTAAGCATACTTTCTCAACAAATAAGCTAATAGTTGTTAAAGAGAGAACCTGATCCACTGAGACCTGTAATCCATACAACACATCCCCGTTGATTTATCAGCTTTTGCCTGTCAAGCTTTCCAACTGGACATTCATGCCAAAATATATTTGTTGAGTTGGCCACAGTAGACATGAGAAGTTACACGGTTCTCTTCCCTTGAAAGTTTGATTACATGATTAGTCCATGCAAACATATTTTAGACCATTAATTATAATCAAATCTTAACTTAAAATAAAATGAGATACAATGTCAGATAAGAAGAAGAAGATGCAGAAGTACTAAAAAAGTAAAGATAAAGAACATTTACTCGTAATATTATACACGTTGAGCAAAAAGCACTACCAGAAATGAATAGAGAACAACGTACAAAGGCAGAACTACGAGTTATCCTATCCAATCAGACAGGTTGGTAACGGACTAACTCTCAGATACAGAAAGCTGATTTTTGCATAAAAATAGTGCGACTGACAAATTTTGTAGCCTGAGATTATATCCAGCAATAATGCGTTTGCTGAACAATTTATTTGGTCAAAGGATTGGGATTTGGGGGGGGAAGAAATCGGAATGGAAGAGATGATACTGCTCTTGTTTGGATAACTGGATAAGGAGAAAGGTGAATGCGCATCAATCCCTCAAAATTCTACACTAGAAACTCTCCAAAAGAGGAGAGATTTCACAGGACATGAGATGATTCTACGATCTGTTTTATCCCTGATAATAATAGCATCATATAGACATCCAAGACTACAATGATGAGCTTTTAACTTCTGGAAGAAAACAGGAAAATGTAAAGAAAAATTTCTTCTTAGGCAGCCAGAACCTCCCTACAGAATAGGAGTCCATATTGCTTCCTTAAAAGGGAGAACTAGACTATTCTTCCGATAATTCCAGCAACAGCTGTAGCAGAAAATCATTTAAAGTCTACCAAAACAGGTGATGAATGCAGAGGATGGAGAATCATAAACGCCCATTACAATGGCAAGATCTCCGAAGAGAATGGGCCAACCCAAGCACCCAGAAAATTCTAAGTACGCATGCTCTGGCATTGGAATGTTGGTTTCAAAGAGATTCATTTAATCGAATCCTTTGTTACTATTATTTCGTAATCAGCCTGATATCAATAATCAAAACAAAAGTTAAACCGAAAAATGTACGAACGTCCATAAACAACATTATTTACCCAAATAATAAATGATGCTTTCGACTGCCCGGCATGGAAGTCATATTGTCTAAATGTTCAAACTTAATGCGCAGAACAGAATAGAGCTAACTGATGCTGAGGCGAAGAAAAGATGAAAAGGAGAATAGTGTAACACCTTTGTCGATTCAGATTACCTCCAAATTCAGGAATTGTTCCTCGATAGAGAGCAGTTGAAGAGAGAGACGACGGAGCGGAAGAAGAGAGAAGCGTAAAAAGGGGTTTGGACGCTGGTATTGAGGAAGACGGGTACGAAAACGTTGATATACGTGAATGTGGACGCTTGATAGTAGTAGGATACAACTCCGTAGCGGGAGAATAGAAGAACTCGTTCTCACGTACGGTTGTGAGAACGAAATATTGAACAGCAACTGCGGCCGTTCAATTTTACTGTTTTTCCATCTCTTTTTAAATTTATTTTTTTAATAAAAAGAAAAATTTAATATTTTTTCCTCTGTGCAAGAGAAAATAAAAATAAGTTCATTTAATCAACGTATTCTGTTATATTGTTTTTATTATTGTGCCAACTCCATCATCAAAATCCTACGGCCCCTAAGTAATCCGTCGGGAGAACCATTGGATTTCCGATATTTATAACCTCTTGGCTTACATTTAATTTAAAAAAATTAAAAATATGATAATAATTTTTTAATAATATTAATATTAAAAAATTTTAACAATTTAAAAATATTAATATTTCCAAATAGAAGAGTTGATTAATTATGGAAACGACTAAGATTTATCATCGCAATTAAAACGGGTTTTGATCCGAAAAGAATTGGGCTCCACTATCCACAAAACAGAAACGGATCCACAAATGAATAAATGGGCAGCCGATTAACCTAAGACCGATAAACGGGCCAACCACCACCGGGAGCCCAACAAGTTCTCCCTTTTCAGCAATGAACGGCGGATCTCGCATCGTCTTTTCTGTTCATTGCTAATTCCCAACCCTAACGGCTAGTTTGTGTGATGGTGACTCTCTGGGTTGACGAGAATGAAAGGCCAGATTGTGCTGGTGACGCAGTCCTACCAGGCGCCGTGACGGGTCTTTGGTTGTGGGACTTCACTTGAGGCCAGACTGCGGGCGGCGATGGAAGAGAGCCATGTTTATCGGCTGCGGTTGGCAACCACAGTCAGAACCACTACGCCGTTCTTGGAGTCCCGCGCTCTGCTACCCTCGACGACAATAAGGCGATCCACCCTTTCGCTTTTACGGTATCTTCTCGCCCTTTATTTATGGTGATCAATCATCAAGAAATTGTATCGGCTGCCGTTGTGTTGGATTATGGGGAATTGGATTATGGGGAATCCCAACAAGTTGACCGTCAACGTTTTATTTTTCATTTTTTCATTGTATTTTGATTTATGATAAAAAAATATTGGGAATCAAATAACATGTAAATATTTTAAGAGTTAAGATGACAAAATAGATGAGTGAAACCATATAGAATAAGAAATTTTGATATTTGTAAAGTCAAGAAGTTAATCTTAGAAGAGATAAAATGATAAAAAGATATTTAAAGTTGTTTGAAAGTTTAAAACATAGGTTATATGAATCACATATAAAGAAATATTAATTAGTTATAATTAAATAGAAAAAATGAAAATAAAGAAACGTGAGTTGAGTTGGTAAAAAACCATTTTAAACAGCTTTTATAGTGCACTAAATTGATTAGAATATGAATATGTTCATATAAGGGACTTAAGATAGTCATATTTAAGGCTTTATTTTTATTTATTATTGCCTTAAAAGACCTACGTTAGTGCCATGATAGCTGTGGCATCCTGATGTGAGCAAGGATTCACGAGCTGGTGAAGCTTTAGAAAGCATTCATCTGGCATATGGTGTGTAAGTCCTTTTTCACCTTATTGGATTGTCTTCTCACAGTTGGAGGCTTTGGACATTATTCACAAGAACAATAAGGCAATTATTAGATGGAAAACCATAACTATGGAGGGCAATGTGCATAATAGGACATCAATTTGTACGGCATATAGAAGTTTTATGTAGAGTAAGTATAAACTTCAATCTTATGGATTACATTGTTGATAAGGGGCGACCTGGAGTGGTACAGTTTGGTTCATGATTGGGAATTTAATTGCTATTATTGTACGTTTGGACATGCACTTGAAGTTTAGTACGAGCCCGTGAAGTATTGGTAGGTATTCTTAGTACCAGAAAAGCAAAAATGCTTGAAATCAACGTAATGAAATGCTCGAGCTGGTCCAATGTAACAAATTGAAAGCATTAACCCGTGAAAAGAGTGAGCGGCAAATGAGTGATTGGAAGCTCTAATGTGATTCAATCGTCCTTTTCTTCTCAATCTCTTGTCAAAACAGGGATATCCCCCGCAGTATTCTCTTGTTTTTGCTTGCTTTTTCTGAATTTGACCTTTTCATGTTTGACAATTTTATGGCAAGGTTTTCTGGACCTTTTTCCATTTGGGTGTTACCTAATGAAGCAAAAGGACTGTGTGATTGCGTGCTCGGATCACATGAAGACGCTGAGAAAATTGCATTACAGTTCTGAGTTTGCTGATGGAATAAGGATCTATAGATCGAACACTGATCTGAATCTGCTGCATCCTTCTCCCAGCAATTGTATCTCCTCACAGCTAAAAATATCAGTGTCGGTGTGAGTCAATGATTATATTGATATTAATATATCGGACAATACGTATATTAATATCAAACATATCGGAGAATATGCATATTAATATCATACATATCGGACAATACATATTGATATTGGATATATATAAATAAAAATTTTCTTGAGAATAATAAATTAATAGGGTTATATCAGCTAATATATCACGATATTATCGCGATATTGGGAGATTCAATACCGATATATATTGATTGATATTGGCATATATCTTCTTCTTTGCTTGGCTGTTTGTTTCTTATATAATGAATCTGCCTATGAACATGTTTGCTCTATTAGGGTGTAGAAAATCGAAATGAAACTTGTCACTCTTTCCCATGAACCCAAACTCTAGCGAAACCCCTCTTCTTTTTCTGGATTATGTTCTTGTTGTGATCAACGTTGAGGGCTATTAGGGCTGTAAATTAGTCAAACCAATACTGACTAGTATATTTCTAGTACTTGGTTCATTGATTTAATGAGATTATAATTTATCTTAATCTTGTTTAAATTTATGATTGAGTTCGAACTGGTATTTGACTGAACTACATGAATGCCTAAAACCATCCAGGGTTTAACGTAAAATGATATACCGGAAACTACTAAATCTGGAAAGTGCTTTGGCAAATTTGATAACTTATAGCGTCTTCTACAAAGAACTTTTGGGATGCCATTAGAAGAAGTTCTTGATTGAAATCTGTTAAGAAATTAGCTCAATATTATGCTTGAGTTTTACTTTTTTGAAACGCTCAACGGGGGTTGAGTAGGCTTTAGTCATGTCTCTGGTAGATTTCTAAGTAGTTTTACTCATTTTATGGCATACAACCCATTGCAGGGAATAATTTGGGGAGAAAATGAAACGTGTAAATATTCACAATAGTATTTATTTATTTTTATGTGGACTTATTGACGTGAATAGATTGATAATATGCTGAATTACTCAATGTGCGCAAGTTATTTCCAAATTATGATTGCTAGGTTGAATTGATAGGGAAGATTTTGCTGCATTCATTGTTGGGTTGTGGGTTCCTTGGGCGTCTGCTTTATTTCTATAATGACACGAATGGCAAGAAGAATGGAAGAAGAAGAAACTGAATAAAGTGTCTGTATAACATAAGCAATCCCAGATACGACTGTTATTCTGAATACAAAATTTACAGTCATCGTCAAAATTCACAGAAACCGCCTGATCGTTGAGGAGAAGAAGAGAAACAATAGGAGATGATGTCTCCGATAACAGACCGTTTTGATTAGTGTTCCATTGTAAGCCAGTAAAACAATATCTGTTTGTACTCTTTAACAGCTCCTCAATTTCACATCTTTCTTCATTTCCTGCAAATTTCGCCATAAGTACCTTCCGGTGGCCATGTCGACGAATACCCAAAATCCATCTTGGATCATCTGAAAAAATTCAGAAATTCCTAAATTACAAGGACGACGAAATTTCATGGAAATTAAAGAAATTTGAAAAAATTAGGGAAATCTTGTTTACCGTTTTCAGATTTCGATCTCTTTTATTGTTCTGCAGGGCTGCCTTGCCTGCAGGCGAAGCTTCTGATACTATTGCGGCATCAGTCTCCGGCGAAACGCAGAATGACCTCCATGCAAAATATCCGGCCAAAACGGCCGAGAAAAATACCAGGATGAACCTCAAGGGGCACATTGGTCAACGGACTTGCTATTTCTCCGGTTGCGGTGGATTTCCTGGCGATCGGATTAATAGGAAGATGAATGAGAATGAGAACTGCGTCGGCGGAGCTGTCGGCTTTTGGAAGCAAAGCTGTGGGACCGTGTCAACGCGAACGCGTTTGGAAGAATTCTATGCATTTTTTGGGGGGTCAATAAACTATTAGAATAATGTTTTTTTAATTACAATTAAATATTTATAATTACTTTTTTTTGAAAAATTAAAAATGTTAAATGATAAATATTATTTTTCAGTCTATTTTTGGTAGTGAGCTTCCCGGTTGGTTTGATTTGGATTTATTTTTTTAAAATAAAATAAGATAATATAATATCATCTCAACTTATTAAAAATAGTTTTACATCATGTCACATTTTATTATTATATAAATTCTTATATAAGTTTTGATGGGTCCTTGGGTTTGAATTTTTGTACGGATTAGGGAGCCTTCAGATTTTGACTCAAGTGGATCACAAATGGGTCCATTTTTTACGTCTATTAACCTGTATCCTGCGTTTTGTAAGCTGCAAATAAATGGTTAGAAGACGGTGATATGTTTTTTTATCATAAATATTACGACGCTCAAGTCAAAAATCTTTTACAATTGATGAAAAGATGTAAACGTAGTAGTAAACGTGATGATGAATACACGAATGCAAGAATGCAAAGAGTGTGCGTGGTGTTTGGAGGAGGCTTTTGCTTCCCTTCTTGCACATTAAAAAGTGGCTCACTAGAGTCGTCAGATTGAAGCGGTGGTTTGGAGGAAGAGAACTGGTTCTTTCTCCTCATTTTCTTAGGCTCGGGGTGTTAGGATCGCTCTTTCA
>JAOVVI020000643.1:0-12280 GCA_028571085.2 Nepenthes alata | reverse complement strand
GGATTCGGGGGATTCTCTCCGTTGTTGATGGAGAAGGTAAATATTTGTAAGCTCCATGGAGGAGGCCTTTAGGCATGAAATCTTCGATAGGTGGTTTGTCGAAACTCGTAGGCCGCTGAGCATTGACGGTGGCCAGCTGTATTTGTTGTCACCTTGTGGTGACATGAAAATCGTTGATGGGCGTGGGCAGCGTAAATCTGTTTGACTTTGTTTAGATTAACCAAGCGGTTGTTGGGACAGCGTGTGCTGCAACTCGTCAGCGTTAATCTCATCTCACATTGGTTGATATTATCTGATCTAGCGCCTCCTACACTGGTAGTCTGCCACCGTTTCGACAGGAGTGCGGATGAAGCTGATTAGGCACGCATCAGGGCCGCCCAATGGGCCGTGCTCCAAGTCTCCTAGGATAACGTCATTGTGTTGGACCCATTTGCTGGTTGAACCCATATTTTTTGAGTTGGGTTTCATTGGTTTTTGTCCAAATTTTTTCTGAATCCATCAAATTTATTAATATAAAAAAATATATGCCACATTATTTAATAATATAATAAGTGTGCAAAATATCACTATCTTGTCACCAATAATATTAATATTTATCAAGAATAATTTTATGATTGATTAGATCAAGTACATATTTTTATGTGGGTTGTGTGTGAGAAATAATAAGTCAATCTATTATTTATTTATTTATTTATTATAAATTTAATATATTTTGTAATTTATATTTTGTAGGTTGTAGTTTCACAGAATGTGGCTGACTATGTCCTAACCTAACAATAACATGACAGCTGTGGGGTCTGATCTGGACACCACCAGTCAATTATAAATTTGGCCGCTTTGAATTTTTAATAATTTATTTCCAAATGCTATAACGTGATGAATTGTAATTCTTATAACACAGTTATTTAACACTGATTGATACATATCCTAAAAATGGGTTTAATCCAAGGAGTTATAAATTAAGTTTTAGATCAATAAATTTGAATAGTATATATCACTTATATAAATATAAGACCATATAATTAAGATATATTTTTAATTTATTATTTAATATTTAAATTAGTTCACACGTTAAATAACTTAAATAACGTAGAGATATAGTAACCAACTCTTATTTAATAAAAAATAAATTAAGATGATAATAAGTTTGATTCGACTTAGATTCAGAATATAATGAAGCCTAATTAATGCTAAATTTGTGAATAAATGACGCATTAACTATTGACATCCTGAATTTACACATCACAATTTGATTGATACGAATATTAAAAGAAAGTTAAATTTTTCTTCTTACACTCGAATCATTTTTTTATTCTCCCTTCTTGATCAAAGAGAATACAGTAAAGAAAGAGTATTAGGATGTCGTTCTCTTCTCCTCCAAAAAACTCTCCCCTAGGTTTTCGACAGGAGATCTCTTTATAGCTGTCCCTCCTTCTGGCATAACTGATCCGATCATTCAAATGACAAATCGGTTTTGATACGTTGCTGCCGGTTTGATCTGTTGCTGTCGATTTGATCCGTTGCTGCCGGTTTGATACATTGCTGCCAGTTTGATCCGTTGCTGTCGGTTTGATTTGTTGCAATCGGTTACCAGAAACAACTCTTTCCACGTGTCAAGAAAATCGTAGTAGTTTTCTTGATCCCAAATAATTTTATAACCCAATAGGCCTTCTTCAGTGGGCCATTCTTTCATATTAAAATTAACTCATATGTCGTTGTACCCATCAAAATTCAATAAAATTTCATCAAGATTTATTATTTATAATCTAAGTCTATTATGATAATTTTAACTTTTAAAAAGTATCTAGACTTTTTAAAATTTTTAAATTTTAATTAATTTGTTAAATTTTATTTTGACTCGTCATTTTTTATTTAAAAAAAAAGAAGCTTTTATAGTTATAGAGATATATCGTACCTAACTTGGGAACATCTATGTTGGCACGCCTACTAAGATTGTGGACCATAGCGACTATTGCAAGTCTCAAGGGTCATAAAAATTATGAACTTGTTAGCAAACACGTTCTCTCCTTAATTTTTGTGCCCTAATTAATTACAAGCTTCCCTAATATAATAATTAATCGTTAATTAAATTACTAACTTTAAGTTTTACTTTTTAGTTATTTTTTTTGTGCTAATGCCAAAATGGTAATTTAGAAAGCCAAAATGTCTCACTTTGACATCTCAATACTAGAACATCTCGATAGCTATATCTTTCGGTGTTCAGATGTCTCGATACCCAGATATTTTAATACCTGTACATCTCATACATTTACATTTTAAATATCTGATATCTCAATTATACTGTATTTTTTATTTGAAATACCTATTTTATTATTAAATTAATATTCACGGTGTGTTAACAATTATTTGATAAAACAATTTGGCATGAGGATATTTAACAGATTCATTTATAAAAATATTTTTAAAATAATATTCAAATATCTTTTATTGACTTGATATCAATATCTATATTTACAAGCCCACATAAAAAATTAAATAGGTAAATAGATATACAGATATCATTCAATAAGTATTTAAACTAGTGTTGATTTATTATGAAATTAAACATTAGAATAGAAGAATAATTAAATTAAGGGAAATCATAATAAAGATTCATAATTCGTTTATTAGATTTGAAAAATAAATGTTTTATTACTATTGTTTTATTCTTTCATTAAAAAATAGGAGGTAGAATGTGAATTTTTTTAAAATTATTAAAGTACGGATAAAAGAGAATAAATAAATTAGAGAATTATGAAACTTATTTATTTTGTTTTATATATTTTTATTTTCAAGTGACCTTTTTTATTTCATATATTACAACAAATATAAGAGTCATATATATATATATATATTATTTATTTATTTATTATGCTTGTAACTTAATTTTTGTATAATAGTTACATATTTTTTATTAAAAGTCTAATATGGCCTAATACATTGGACACTTTTACATTTTATTAAAATTAATCATATTTTAAGTAATTTTTTATAGCATTACAGAAGCTTTATATGATTAACAAGTTTATATATTTTCTATCAAATAATATTTTATTTTCTAATAGTTTAATTTTAATATAATTTAATTGATTAATAGTATCTTATTAAAATTTTTAAAGTTTTTGGATCATGATTAACCCTCATATTAAGATAATTATTGATTGATAATTATTTTTTTATGCATAATATTATTTTTATTTTACTTGTTAGTTATCAGAAATAAATTTGATATTTTATTTATTTTTTAGAAAATTATAAACAATATATGTATTACTTATGCAATCAAAATATTACTAAATTAATAGAAATTTTAATAAAATAAAGATAGTAGTCCTACCGAAGGACAATTGGGGGAAAATCAGCCATTTCTGTTCGCTGTAGTTCACAAAAAAAAAAAAAAAACCATTTTGTGGGCAAAATTCCTGCTTCTCGAACGAACCCCTAACCCTGAATGAAAAAATATGGGAAGGAAGTGAAAGATGAGGAAAAATGGCAGTAGAACAGAAACCCAAATCCCTAGGAAATCATCGGGGATTTGGGTTGGTCCCAACAGCGAAGATGCTATTCGTGTCGGAATCACGTACGAATTTCACATTTTCTTGTTTCACCTTCTTCTTCTACCCTTCTCAGCCACGTCTGGTTCTTTTCTGCCTTTCTCCGACTCATTTCTCTGTCAGTCCCTCTCGACTAGACAGAAGGGAAGGTAAAGCGGGAAGAAGGATAGAGAGTAGGGGCCGGCTGAGAATTTCCAGAACAATATAGCCCGCTCACAAGTCACAATCTGTTGAATATTTTAGATTTTGTAATTTCTTCCATTTATTTTTGGTAAGTATTGGAACGGGGATCCTGCGCCGCGGCGCAGGCTGGTTCGCCCCATACGCCAAATATTGTTTTTCTTTTTACTTTTTCTGTGTTTGGGTTGGTGTTTTCCCCCCATCGATCATGGCTGTTCTTAGCAACGTATTGTAATCTTATTCCAGGTTTGCTAGTAGAATAATAATTCTAAAGAAATTGTAACTTTGTTGGAGGTTTGATATTAGTTAGTATATGTGTTATTGGCTTATATTCTATTGGTATAATAGTTATTTGAATGGAATAATAATTTTAAATTTATTAAAAATTTTTGTTATTTACTCCCAAAGAAAAAAAAAATAGTTATTTAGAATATATAGTTTCTTAATAGTAGGGTTGTCGAAATTGATAAGTTGGATTTTGTCCCGTTTTAAATAAAATAAAATTATTTTATAAATTTAAAATATATAAAAAAAATATTTTAGAGGCAAAATTTCTGTTTTGAGAAGTTGGAACTCCCAACCCTAGAGTTGCCATCTCGGGTAGGTGGTGGTGGTGGCGGCGGCAGTGTTGGAGAGCTGGTGGCTGCAGCGATTGGGTGATGGATGATAATGAGGTGAAAAATGTTTTTTTATGGTGGTAAAGTATTGTTTTGCATCAATAAATTTATTTATTTATTATTTTTAAATGATAAATATTTTTTATCTTAATTCATTTCGACAGTAAATTATTCATTCTTGCCTCCATCTACTGAGCGGATATAGTCCTATTTTGTGCGGTCCCACACTGTCGTTTAGTCCCAGTTTTTTAAATACCCCTTTCTTCCTCTCCGTCTCTGATGAATTTTCCTCAGTTACTGCCGTGCCGTGGTATGACTCTGCAACCCTCTATCCCTTTCTCTTATCGTAAATGCTGATTACGGGCTACTTTCATTTGAGTATCAGGAATGCTTGATTATCCGGACTGCTGCTCTGTTCTTATTTCAATTATGTAGTTCAAAACTTGAACTCGGTAGCTTTATTTTAGAAGGGAATCACTGGGTTTGCTTAATTTTCTACGTTGGATCACGTGGGAGTTTTAAATTTCCAGGGGGCAATGATATCGATATCTGTGTCCTTCCTCTGCTTCTTCCCATTATTGGATGTGCATTTTGACTTGTTAACCCTGCTATCTGCATGTGTTCTAAGGAATGGCAATTCTATGTTATTTGCATGTGTTTAAAGAATGGTAATTCTAAGTTCCTGCCCCCGAAAGAAACTAAAAAAAATAAGGGTGACTATGACTTGGTAATGTGACTTGGTCAAAAACATTTAATCCATGAATTCTTAGCTTGTGAATATGTCAAGCCTTACGCTTCAAACTTTTCAACGGAGAAAAAAACAACAAGTTGATTATGAAAAAGGAGGAGGAATGCAAGTTGAAGGTGGTTTTGGGAATGGGATTCACTGTTAGTAACTGCCGTATCATCACTGGATCTGATGTTATAGTAAGTTTTATCAATCCAAGGTATTAAAGCTACTCCCATGTTTTGGAATTTGCAGCCCTACAACCATACTGAGAAACCCTATGAAAGGCAGATTCTGAATTTCTACAGAACCAGTGTATCAAATCATAGTTAAGGCAGCGAAGGCGCCCAGAACTCAAAATCCAATGTGTTTCAAGACATTGTCTTTTTAATATTCAACTGGTTGCTCATGATCTGGCAGCATCGGATAGTTGCCATGTTGTTTAAAGTGACTTTGTGCACCTTGTTGGAACTTGCCAACTATTGGCAATCTCTTCAATTGCTTGCTCAATCTGTTACTGTCACCATCCTTTATTATTTTCAGCTGTATAAATTGTGGAGATCTCATTGTTCCAAACTAAACCTTTCGACTTTGAACACGGCAAGGTAATTAGATTGGCTCATCTACGTGTTTGCAAAATCATGAAGTAGCATATTATGGTATGCATATCTACATTTTCTTATTCTATCTTTCATTGAAGATGTGTGTATAACTGCATCTGAAAGTTGTTTTTTTTTTCTGAATATAGCTGTCATCTGTATTTTAATATTTCAGAATGTAATTTTTCATTAAGTATTCAAAAAGTTTTTTTTTTTTACTTAGTTTAAGCTAAGTAAACTATATCTTTCATTAAGTATTCAGAATGTGCTCTTTATATGAAAAAAAAGTGGTGGCAACTTTCATTTTAAACCATATATTTCTTTCCTGAGTAAATCTGCTGAGAACATTATTAATTTACTGACTTTTACTCAACCATCTTGCTCGATTGTTCATTTCTTTGGGTTGGAATGATCAATGCTTTATTTTTATCTTACTACCAGTGTTTTCTCCTTCGGAAAGTGCTTGAGATTGAATGATTTCAGTTTGGTTCTAAAGAATATCTTATCTATTCAATTTCAGATAGTTCCAACTTACTGCAACCATGAATGCACTTGCTGCAACGAACAGAAACTTTAAGCTAGCTGCTCGTCTTCTGGGTTTGGATGCCAAGCTTGAAAAGAGTTTGCTTATTCCATTTAGGGAGATGAAGGTTGGGCAATCTTTTATTCAATCACACCCTCTTCTGTTATTTGCTCATATAGTGGAAATCTTACTACCAAAAGAGAACATCTGAGAATAGATTAAAGAATTTTCAAAATTGTGTGATATTATTAATGAAGCCACATTGGTTCCACATTTGCCTTGTAATTGCATCCTGGCCTTCTGTCGCTCACTTATGGGTCGTCTCCTGCAGTGGTTCATTCTCATTTGTCAGCTTACAGTTGGAGGTTTTGGCTTTATTTAAAAAAATATTCTGCATGGATGTTTTGGTTTCGGTTTCTTTAATTGATTCTGTGCAGCCAATTTCATTTGTAAAGACTGCATTCACATTTGCAAACTTAAAATGAAGATTCAACATTTTAATTTCGAGCAATTCCAAGATTGCAAATCACAATATGAATGGTTAATGTTATTTTTCAGTTGCTTCTTCTGATGAATAATGAAATATTTTGGCCATTTTTTGTGCAGTATGTGGTTTTTATGGCCGTATTTGTGTTCAAATTTAGATACGTTCCCATAGTCTTATTAAACTTTTTAGCTATCATCACAATTCTATCCTTCTAACCTTTAAGGTTTCCCGCCTCTTTCTTATTCTTGCTTATTACTGTTTGATATTTTCCAACAAAGACAAACATTTCATTGACTTAATGAATTTGCAGGTTGAGTGTACTATTCCGAAAGACAATGGGAGTTTGGCATCTTTCGTCGGGTTCAGGGTTCAGCATGACAATGCCAGGGGTCCTATGAAGGGTGGAATCAGATACCATCCTGAGGTTATTTTCATTCTGCTATGTAAACTATCAACATGATAAAAAATGGAAGTTTCTGTACATAATCAGAGTGAGCACGTAGAAAATATGGTTACTTTCACGAGTCTAGCCCTTCAAAGACTTTAAAGAAATTACTACTAGAACCTCTATTTACTAATCCTGGCAAATTTTTCTTGATTTTGAGTTCTAAAACTATGGAGACCATGGTGTTTCTAATGAAGATTTATTGCCCATTTTTCCATATGTGGAACCTGTGAATGTATATTAATGTTTCCATATTCATTACAAATTTCGGTATTTGCAGGTTGACCCGGATGAGGTAAACGCTTTAGCTCAATTAATGACGTGGAAGACAGCAATAGCAAATATTCCTTATGGTGGTGCCAAGGGAGGCATAGGATGTAATCCCGGGGAATTAAGCATCTCCGAGCTCGAGCGACTTACAAGAGTCTTCACCCAAAAAATTCATGACCTCATTGGAATCCACACAGATGTTCCGGCACCAGATATGGGGACAAATGCACAGGTTGAGTGGTAGTAATTAAGTAAAGTAATGTCGAAAATAATCTGTCTTTGTTACCTGTAAATTTTTTGCTATTGTTTATTTTCCCTGTGTATTGAACAGACAATGGCTTGGATATTGGATGAGTATTCCAAATTTCATGGCTACTCACCTGCAGTCGTCACTGGAAAGCCTATTGTAAGTACAGTAAGGCTGAAATATGAACGCTCATAATGATTGACGTGTCCATATTTGGATTGATCATTTTTATTGTGATTGGAAAAAAGAATTTGTCATTAATTAAACTTTCATGAATCCACTTTTCTTCTCTAATCTTCTTTCCCAATCTGATATTATGGTGCCGTTGTAGACCGAAATTTCGTTATGATCCAATTCTGACTGTTATCAGGGCCTTGCATTGAAGTAGAATTTTTTGAAACTCTAAAATGGGAAAGAATACTTTTCATTTGGATGAGTCAAGTCAATAAAATATACCCAAAAAAAGTTATGGATCATGTTTTTCCTACATTCATGATATTCTCTCAAATGGATTCCCTTCCTTTCTCATGTTTTATGGAAATTACAATGTTTACTAAGTTTGCGCTTGTCTTCTGTGAATGTGAATGAGGGATCTAAACCTTCAATCCCATAGGAATGAAAAATAACCCTTCATACTCATTCCTTCATTCCTATTCTTTGGGAACAAATGCAACCTAAATGTCCATTCAGTGGCGATTTTTGTGACAAATTAATTAGGAACTATGTTTACAATGCATATCATTTTTATTGGTGTTGTTAAATCACCTTGATAACTTCCATTGTTGTAAGCCAGGACCTCGGTGGATCCCTAGGCAGAGAAGCGGCAACAGGAAGGGGGGTGCTCTTCGCGACAGAGGCCCTGCTGAAAGAATATGGGATGGATATCCCGGGGCAACGATTTGCTATACAGGTGCACCTTTTGTATGATTGCAGCAGTGTTCAATGTTTAGGCAATTGTTGATGCCTTGGTGTCTCTGGGTCATAATAATCTATTAGAGTGGTCTATATAAGCTGTATGAATGTCGCATAGTTTGGTGGATAATCTAATGGCGAGTAGGATATCCATGAACGAATATATTGGTCTAGGTATTGGCATCGGTTACAGTCATATTAAGATTGATTGTGTAGAGTGATATGTATAGATGTTGAATATTATAGACGAAAAAAAATTCTCTTGAACCCATTTAGGTGAGTTATATATGTTGAAATTTGATCTTCAATCATCTATTTATTTATTTAAAGAGTTTTAATTAGTTTTCTCAAAATTATTAAAAAAATATCCTAAAAATTCAATCTATGCATATTTTATTATTCTTCAAAACATGTGAATTTTGGCTTGAAAATTTTGGTATATTAGAAGCATTTGGGTCTTAGTTTCCAGGAACTAATTGAAGCAAAAAAAAAAAAAAGAGAAAATAGCTGTGTTGGGACCTCTTAAAACCGAAATATATCAACAAATATTTTACTATATGAGAACATCTTTTTATATATTAGAAGTAAATATGTCATGTTTTTTAGAAGATTTAGGCACATTTAAAATGTTTAGATCTTAGCTTCCAAGATCTAAGTGAAACAGAAATGGGGGGATATATTTGTATTGGGGGCTTCCTGATACTAACCCATATAAGTTGATATTTTATTTTACGAGAACATCTTTTTTAAGATATTAGAAGCAAATATATGTTTCTTAGGTAAATCTAAAACATTTGGATCTCAGCTTCCAAGAACGAACCAAGCAAAAATGAGAAAATATCTGTATTGGGGCCTTGCCGATCCATATCGGCAGATATTCTACTCCATGAAGGCATTTTTGTAGTTATTAGAAGCAAATATCTATTGTTTCTCTGGTCTCTTCTTTCCATCTCCTCATGAAATAGCTGTTCTAACTCCAGGGATACGGCAATGTGGGATCTTGGGCTGCACAACTCATCCATGAAAAGGGTGGAAAGATTATTGCAGTGAGCGACATCACAGGCGCCATAAAGAATGGCAAAGGCATTGATATTCCAAGCTTGCTCAAGCATGTCAAAGAAAATCACGGTGTCCAGGGTTTCACTAATGCGGATCCCATTGACCCCAACTCAATATTGGTCGAAGATTGTGACATTCTCATCCCAGCAGCCCTTGGAGGTGTCATTAACAGGTTTCTGCCGCTTTTACTTCCCCATTATTGCATAATTAGCAGATTTTGACAATAAATTTGAAGAATAGAGGAGATCATCGTAAGGAAATATTTTCTTCCCCCTTGTATCCCAAGGTTTCCTTTCAGGTGCATTTTTTGCTGAACTATTTGAATTCAAGTCAGATCATGACTTTCTAGCATGCTTGGTACGATAATTGTGGTTTTTCATCCCCAATAGTTCTTCAGGTGGAAAGGAAATAATCTTTATCTAAATACTGTCTTTTAACTAGATTTTTTTTGACATTTTTCTTCTGATTCGAGTGATACCTCTTCCACCAATTATTTTTCCTCAATGCCAAAAAAAAAAGCAAAATACTTGAATTATTTCATGTTTAATACTTACTTGGATTGCTGAAATTATGAGAGAAAATGAAATTTTAAATGATTCACATGGTATAACTTTTTGGTAAATTTTTCAAAAATTTTATGTTCTTTCTCTGGTATTTTTTGTGATTCAAATATAGTCTAATGAAATCAAGGGAGTTATATATTATGATGAACTTGGAGTGAAATTTATTCAATTTGTTGTTGTTGAAGGGAGAATGCTAATGAAATCAAGGCCAAGTTCATTATTGAGGCAGCTAACCATCCAACTGACCCAGAGGCCGACGAGGTTAGTACTAGCTTGACTTGCAATCATAGATGAAACTATTGCGCGATATGGCATTGATATTTCCTGATATCGCGATAATATTGTGATATGTTACTATATTTGCAGTATTTCTACCGATATCTAAAAATATCATCCAAATATTTTCTAATTAATTGACAATTATTAAAAAAATTTTATCCATGATAAATCCAATACAGATAGGTATTTTCCGATATGTTTGATACGGATATGGCCGCTATTGCAACCGACACGATCTTACTGTCCGTGCTTATGATGTTCAGTTGTCGAAATAACTCTCAGCAATGACACCATATGTGTATACATGTTCCAGATCTTATCGAAAAAAGGTGTTGTCATCCTTCCCGACATATATGCTAACTCCGGTGGTGTAACAGTGAGTTATTTCGAATGGGTTCAGGTGTGATACTGCGTCTTTTTCTCTATTGTTCTTTCCCTCTTTCTTAAATTTCATCGCATGCCTATCTTTATTAATTAATCTGTTATTATTGCTCTCTGGTACCTGATTCCTGCTTTGGGAACTCTTTTATTATGCTTGGTATATTGAAACATTCATATTAAAGTATAAAAGTGCTTTTTCTACCTTAATTTTAAGGTGTAAAATTCATATTAAATCTAATTTGTTCAAATTGATAATGAAAAATATGTATATATTTGCTTTACCTTTTAAAAAGATTGTTCCAGATTTGTTGAATTAGATGAATGTAAGTTTAATATTGAAAAATAAAATTAGATTAAGGTTGGATAATTAGTTGGATATGTAACATTGGTACTTCTTTGACTCCAGGTTCACCGTAGCATTTATTATGACCTTAAACATCAATGACAAGGCAAATTATATATGACTTATGAACTAGGATAAATTTCATGGGAGAATCAGTTACTTCATGCAGGCTAGTTGATACATTTGTCTTTGGTAGCTGAGCAGTGGTGTGTGGACCCATATGAACATGACCCTTTTCCAATATTCGATACATCACAAAATTCATGGCACCAAATAAGAGGATGTGTCGGTATTAAATGAGTTGGTGCCATTTACTGGCTGATTCGTTTATAACACGAAATAGTTTTATCGTGTTTTGTGTTGATGTGTTAACTCGAGAATAACATCATCTGACAAGGTTAATAGATGTGTCAAGTTTAACACGATTAAAACCCATTTATCTATACAAATTTTGTTCAATAAATGTATTAACGCGTTGAACACGGCATTTCAACACTGAATTGGGAGCCATTTCTTTAGTAGATATGACCTAATCTTGTGGTTTTGCAGAATATCCAAGGTTTCATGTGGGATGAAGAGAAGGTGAACAATGAGCTCAGGACTTACATGACAAGAGGTTTCAAAGATGTGAAAGAAATGTGCAAGACTCACAATTGCGATCTTCGGATGGGAGCCTTTACCCTTGGCTTGAATCGTGTGGCCCGAGCCACTCTCCTCAGAGGTTGGGAAGCCTGAGCTTTTTTATTCCAGAGCGCGGGATGGGGATGAAACCTTCAACAGAAGGGCTCGCCCTTGTCGGTTTTGCCCCCTTTTTTTCTGCCTTTAAATCTTTTTTCAAACTTCTGTGAAACAGTTAAGTGTTACTTGATGTACGGAGAAAAAAATCTCTCACCTATTTTGAGAATAAATAAAACAAATTTTAGTATTGTAATTTTTAAAATTGTTTTTTATTTAGAAGATATTATACTTAAATTCAAGTAGAATAATAAACTTAGATTTATATGATATATCTCATTTAGTAAAATGTGATATTTTTTTATTGTTGTTGTAGACTCAAATTGCAACTAGGACTTACTGTGAGCCATATGAATGTC
>JAOVVI020000642.1:0-22062 GCA_028571085.2 Nepenthes alata | reverse complement strand
CACCTGAGGGCGTCCCAGTCTTTTACCTACCTCCAGTGACTCGGTCGACCATCCGACTACAATTGGGCTCTGTTGTTCAAAGTTGCCTGAGCCTCGAGGTAATCAAGCAGCTAGATCTTCTGAGGATGCTGACTCTCTCCGATCGTCTCGAAGCCGGGGGTAGAGCCCCCAATGTTGCACCTTCGGACGGATGTGGACAGTCTGGGGTTGATAAAGTGAGGGCATCCACTTGGGTTACAAACGCTTGCATGTTTGGAGTAAGCCTTTCATCTACATAGCTACCATCGGAGGGTCATCACCGTAGGGGTGGCATATCCGTTTGATGCATCGACTCATGCTCGGGATGTTGACTGTACTTATTTTTGTAGTTACGGTGGTAAACTTTATAGTTGTTCCTATAGATGGTGCCAATAATGCGTTCTTAGATTTGGGTTGTTGTACGGATTAGGGAGCCTCCAAATCTTCCTTGATGAGGTCGAATTCGGGCAAATTTAATCTTCGTTTCTAATAACTTAGGTCCTGTGCAGTATAACGAACAAATAAAATATCATAGGATTAGTGGAACTCACTCTTCAATTTATCATTTGATGTTCAATTCCAAAATCTTTCCCAACGGATAGAAATATATGAGAATGTAAGAGATGCGCATATGCATGCGATGGGAGATTGAGTATAAATGTGTTTGACTGAGGGCGGTTTAGAGGTGCGCTTAATTGATGGACAGTTTAGAGGTGTGCCCGATAGGGAGCAATTTAGAGGTGTGCTTGATTGATAGGCGGCTTAGAGAAGATGGAGGATTGAGCTCATGGATGGAGGGTATAGTGCCTGAATGGAGGGCCTCTCGGATGGAGGACGTGGTGCTTAGATGGAGGGCATGACTCTTGGATAGAAAGCATAGTCTAGAAGATACACTCGGCAAAGAGTGTTTTAGAGAGAAAGATGCGCTCGAGAGGGAGTGTCTTTGCCACTTGTACGGTCGTCAGAGTGCGATTGGGATGCTCGATGACGATAACAGAGTCTTAATCAGGGCTCACTCACTTAGAGAGAGTTTTTTGTTGTAATTCCCTATGGTGTCTAATCCCCTATTTTTTTTCCTACTATAGTGAAGGGGTATTTATAGTGTTCGCGGGCAATTGACATTTCCTAGTTGGTGATAACTGCTCGTTAAGCTGTTCGAATGGATAAAAAAATCCCAGTGTGGCAATTACCTTTAGGAGGAGACTCACGAGGCTATCATTGTTATTTTGGGGGCAATCATGTGAACGCATGTGAATATTCTTGGAATATTTATCAGGCTGTTTTGATAAGTTATAGTAAGTTTTTTCAGCGCGTGGGAAGAAAATCGTGAGCCGTTTTGATTGGTTTGATGAGGTCATTTTGGCTGATTGGACCGGTTGGGACACTGTTCGGATCATGAGCATGTTCCTTTTACTTGTTGGCCCTCTTTCTGGGCCAAAATTTTCAAACAACCTATTCACTGTGGGTCTTAGAATCCGAGTTAGTCCACACGTGACGGTTAATCAAAAAAAATTATGTAATATCATAATACTTTTGATGAATGCAATTTTATTCGTATAGTTTTTAAGCAATAATTTTATTTTTATTCCGAATTGAACCAACTACGTAACATCAAGATACTTAGTGAAATAACCAATTATATATCAGTGAAAAACATTTAGCTATCACCGATTTATTGGAGGCGGTGCTTGTCTATCCAGATTTATTTTTCGCCGCACACTGATAACCCAAATCTCCAAGTTGTTTGCCCTTTCCTTTCCTGCAAGAAACGCTGTATCATCTGCTGCCTTCCCCCTCCCTTTCTCTCGCTGCCTGGAATCTGGATTGAACGGCCGGCAACTTTTTTCTTGTTCCGGTAAATATGAGCTCTCTATCTAATTCTGACAATAGTACCGCTGGCCTCTTCATATGTTAGTGTTGCTTGTAATTAGTTTAATGTGTCATGATTTGATTTTTAGTTTCCTTGTTAATTGAATAATAGACATGTCCAACAGTTTGATTTGATTTTGAATTTGGATGTGACAAGTTTAAACAGCAGGAGACAATTTAGAATAAGGGGTGTATGGATAATACGCTGTTGGTGTCCGGATAAGGGGAAAGAAGAGGCACGGACAACACATGAAATAATCAGACTCTTTTTTGGATGTCCCGTCTTACGCATAATGTGACATGGGAGATCGGTTCCCTAGGACTTGATCCTTTTAAGATATTAAAAAGGACCACAGCATGGTTTTGGATTAACTGAGCGATCTAAACCCTGCAAAGGAAATCTGCTGTACTCCTATTAATCACTTCCATCTGGCCAACTGTTTGTGGATGAAAAAGGTGAATGAAAACTGCAGCTTTGTATACTGTGAACTCCACAAAGTTCTCCAAGATTAACTCATAAACTTCACGTTGAGACGGAGTCTTAGGCAGCCCAAGATATGACCTCTTGATTGCTTGGCTAAAATGGCTCCAATATCATTTCTAGATACCAACTCTTCTCAAAAGTTTAAGATTTAGGATTTACTTGCTCCAGTTAGAAATGAAACTTTGATTATATATGGCAAGTTTATATATAAACAACTGAAGCAACCTAGTTTACTATCACAATGAAAGCATTCTTCATCATTGACGGAATCATTGTAGCATAGTTAGTTTATTATTAGAATGAAGCATTTTGGATTGTTGACTGAATGGTTGTAGTGTAGTTACCTCCTGCTCTAAGCAAACCAACCCTAGTTTCTGGCTGACTTCTGTATTTCTGCCATTATCAAATTTGATTTCCTTGAGGGGCCTTTGATAGGTTAATCGTTCCTGGTTGGCTTATCAGTTTATGACTAGCCCATGTCGGGTTGAGCATTTCCATGTCTTCTGGTTTTTTCCTCTTATCTCCCTTTGATCAATTCCTTTTCCTTAACATTACACAATCCACTAAATCTGAAACACAAGGACTACGATTGAGAAGAATGTAAGTAGCAAAAACAGAAGGTGGCAATCGAGCCAATGCATACTCTACATCTCTGCCTTCCCTCTAGCATGACTCCAAATTCGTCTGCTGAAGGTTCTGCTCATGAGAGATACATCTACTTGAATGTGAACCAGAGCAGTTGCATCCTTCTCCATGATTGTTGTTTTCAGATTGCTTCAGACTATCTAATTTGACAGTGTTTTCCACCAATGTCATTTTAAAGAACTATGAAGACCACTAATTTTGTTTTTGGGCTGCTGGACATCTTGAAGTGAAGATGAAGTACCCTTGGCTACATCTACTTCAGTATCCCTTCTTTGATTTACATGCCTCACTCCTGTAGAAATTACTTTCCCTTCATGGGCTCCAATTACCTCCTCCAAACCTGTGGCAAAGCAAGCCAGTATATTGACATATGCACACCTTATACACCTCATCCCCTTGAAGTAGCCCTACACTCCCTCTAACTCACCTTACCTAATTTCAAACTTCCTAACATGCCAATAGTATTCCAAAATATGTGTTGCAGAAGAGACCATGAAATTACATTGTATCAAATGAGCCCTTATCTCCCCCCCCCCAATTTGTTCATTCATTAAAAGCTATTGTTTGGTTTTCTATGGTATGTGCATGCTGAGCTTGTTCAGATGTGGGTATTTGTTATCCATTCCTGCAAATTTTATTATGTTAATATGTTCCTTGATAGGATTATTTTTTGGTCTGCATATTCCATTTGCAGATTGGAAAAAGGAATGATTCTATTGTGTACTGTCTTTTCTTATGTGTCGTGTCTATATTGAGAAAGATGATCATGGTCTTATGATGCTGAAAGCATATGCATAGTGCTGGGAATTTAGAAATTGATTCTATATATCATGGTTTATTTGAATTTTGTTTGTTTGAGTTAACAATCAAATCAGTTATATGCTAATCAATTCAGTAACTTTCTTTCTGGATACTGTCTTGCTACTTTTAGGACTTCATGGCCCCTCTCTGGCAATTCAGGGCTCATTAGTTGCCTGTTTTCCTTTCAATCTCCATCCTCGTTGAAGGATAACAGCTTTATTATGGATTAATTAACTTCTCTGGTAATGTTGCTTTTGTTTTCTTAAGCAATATTCACATGGCCTCAAATTTAGAGCATGACGGGCCCTCTTCAGGAAGTTCAGGTGAGCCAATTAATTATACAAGTTACATGTGATGTTTCATAACATGATTATGCTTTTTTGCATTCTGTAGCATCTTATGTCATTAGATGCAGGCCTCTTGCCGTCATGCGCTGATGCGATTGTTGCTGGAAATATCATACCTAATTGTGTACATTTCTATGCTAAACTGATACTGTAGCAAATGTTTCTAAAAACATTTGAAAAGCTTCTCAGAGGCCACCTTTTTTATTAAACACTTTTGTTTGGGGCCTGCAATGGGTCTAGCCCAGTGAATTTCTCCAAACATTCTCAAATCGTCCTTCTTCGTTGTTGTTGTTGTTATGGGCATTCGATGCCAGACACTACAATGTGGTATTCCATCATCATCTTGAGTCAAGGTGCTTTACTGTTTCTGTATGCTATGCTAGTTGTATAATATGTTTTAGGATATATGGATTATGAAGAAAGTTCTTTTCTGGTCTATTTGCTTGCATTTTCCCTATGCCCTTTAACTTTCATGGATGACTTCACTTGTGCTTGATGTTAGCATGTGATCACAATATTGCTTTTTTTGGGTGGAGTTGTCCCTGGGAGTTACATTTTCATTAAACTAACAAATCATTTGCTGAATATAAACTCATGCCTTGTAATCGCCTAAATATGGGAAAGTGCTAATGCCCAGAAGAGGCTGAGCCACTGGACTTCTGCTTCACATGCCACCTTTCCTTTATGTCCTTGCTGATGAGTTATCACTTTCCTCCCTCGCCTGCCAGCGGCAGTTTTAGTTGTTTTTATTTATATTGGAAGATGGCAATGCCAACAACGAAAGAGATAACCTGGAATACTACGAGTGAGCTAATGTTTTCCCTTCATAGTATCGACAAGTTTGACTCTCATATTATTTTTATCTGGATCCATTCTATATTATCATTAGCTCTCAAGCTGAAGCTGCCTCTACATTTCCTCAAATCACCATTATATCTCTGCCACAGTTATTAATGCTATTTAAAGATGAGTTCACATTTGGATACAGTTCAATGAAGTGCTTGATAAGAGATGAGATGGTGCCAATTGTGGTGGCTACCATGAGACAATTAAAAGGCATGCATGTCCTCAGGAAATTGGTGAAGTTTTAATAGTTGCAGTGAGGAGGTTACATCCAGAGTGGGGAGGATGAGGACTACAACATTTAGGAGGAAGCTTAGAGTTTCTAGTTAGGTGAGAAGTTAAACTAGTTTTAATTTTAATTGTTTTGAATCAATGAATTTAGTAGTCTTGAAGTTGTTGATGAAAAGATGATATTGTTAAAATGTGAGTTATGTGGTACAATGTGTGTGCTGTGTGAATTAGGTTTCTGGTGGTGAAGTTGAAGGTGGAGAAGTATGGTCAGGGATCGGGAGGATGTTCGGTTCATTATTTCCTCTAGTATAAAATCAATCTTATGCATTCATCTAAAAGCTGAATTTTTTGGGTCTACCAATCTCTTGACACATGATCAGAGACCAATTGATCAAATGATATTGAGCTCAATTTCTAAACACAATTTTCTGATAATTATTTGTGACCACATGGTATGGAGCTGGCCTATGTCTAATCAACGCTTCAAGTCCAAAATGGCACTGGTATGAGGGGTTGTGCTAGAGTATAATTTTTTGTTCTGTTGGGTTCTTGACACTTATGTTTTTCTCTAGCTAGCTAAAGAATGTGAACCCTACTTTTGCTTAGACTTAATGATTTTATTAGATTTTTCTTCTACATTTTTCCAGGATGAGCAGAATTTGTATTCATTGGGTGCCAACTGGCACTGCTGGATTACATAAACAGAAAACAGAAATTACTGAACAGATAATAAATATCAAGGCCTATCAAAACCGCTTGGGAAGATGGAAAGAAGTCTCTCTTACAAAAGAATAGAACATGTAACCATCCACTGGAATGTAGCTGACAGAAGAATTTTTAAAACTCTTAATTCCTTCTTCTTCATAAGAACAAGACGATAGTCACTGGAACCAGGGTTCTAATGCACTCTTTCCTTTATTTCTTGAACCATCATTATACAAGAAGCTCATCTTTCACTTGGCGACTTGCATCCATGCTATATCCATCATCCCAAGCGCAGCAACGCAGAAATGCAACAACGAAAAAGCAAGTGACGTCCAGATTCAGTAGCATGAGTACAACGGATAAGAGTCATTTGCAAGAATGAAAGACCTTTTCTGTAAATTCTCCATTTTATGTTCCAAGCAGCTTCCAGAGCTAGAAATGATACCTTTGTAGTTGCAGGAATTTTCCTCAACACTTTTCTGTTTTCAGTGAACTGCTGGATGGCCTTGGTAACTCCATCTCGTACAATATGCCATATTGTTTTGAAAAAAAATTATGTATACCTATCTGGTTTTGGAGCCTTTGAATTTGGGATGGAAAACAAAAGCCCGTTTTACCTCTAACTAGTGACAACTGACACATTCTCTAAGCTTGTGTTGGCAAGGAACTTTGAAAATGGAGTTGATAATGGAAATGGAGATAAAAATTAGAAATGGAAACTGAAAAACTTCTGGGTACTGAATATGCCCTAAACTATCTGTCCTTAAGGACTCTGAATGGTAGTTCTTCTCCCCAAAGGTTCTCTGATATCTCTGATCTAAAGGCCATAAGAACCTAGAGAAATTGTTGACCAAGTCTTCCCCTAATTGTGCCTCTCAAATAAACCTTAACAAGCAAGAATGCTGTTTTTTTTCTTGTTCTTCTTCCTCATTGTCTCTTGTTTTCTTTTTGGCATTGCCTTTAACCTTTGTGCTCGTATGCTATTATTAATTGCGTGGTAATCAAGTTTTTTTTTCAGTGCATATAATTTTTCCTTGGTTGTCTTCTCACATCTATTCACAGTTCTACTCTAGTAGTGAACATGGATTATATTAGGATTCTAGGTTATATATGGTTAGGTAAGTGTATAATGTTACTATTTTTGGCACTCAGATGAGAAAACTGGGATGGCTGGAAACAGGAATGCAAAGTCAGAAGCATCATCTGGAGAATCACCTTCAGGACAAAGAAGAACATCTTCTCCGTCTGGAGCTGCATTTCCTCCAAATCCTTTTGATTTCTCAGCCATGTCGGGCTTGCTTAATGTATGTTGCTTTTTGGCTTTATTTCTTGTAATGCAATTATTACTTTTCATGCCCATCTTACATAATTGACTTATTGAACGCTGTCCATGAGATGGGCTAGCTGGCCAAAATTGTGGTGTACTTGTAGGAACAAGGGATTGGGATTTTTTTCTCTTTTCATTGTTGTAAATATATAAAATCTGCTTGCTTTTAGGATTTTATCCCTAGCTTAAGTTGTTCTTAAGCCTGGATAAAGAGGCTGTGCATTTAGTAGCCAAAAACCAGCGGTAAACCTTTTTTCAGGTTTTGACATGGATTTGAGAACCAAGTGTACTATTGGTGGGGTGTCCCCTACTCTATGCAGTGTATTGCTCCGGCTGTAGTGCAAAATTAGCAACAGCTACTGGAGACTGCATTATGGGCGAGTGCAGCTAAAGAGGTTAATCCAAAATTCAGCTAGAAAACTTGGAATACTGGAAATTTGATGGGCAAACTCACGGAGGTGATCGGTCATATGATAGAAGTAAGATCAATGTAGTGGACCAGCAAGAGATGAAGTGGGCGAGAGAAAAAGCCGAGGATATACAAAGGACTGGTCACAAATCATGGTACTTTGTGAATAATAGAGTCAAGAATGGAGTTGGTACAATTGTGGATAACATCTTGGAAGGGAATGCAGTGTGATGATAGAATTAGGTTATGATACTAGGAGAAAGAAAACCTAGATATCTTTAGTTTTTGCTGCTGCTTGTGATATTATGGTGTCTAACATGTTATATAAGAAGGGGAGCACTTGATCATGTACAGAGTGGTTCATCCAAATTTCAAATTGATTTTGGAAAATAGATCATTTGTATTTTAAGGATTGTATGACTATTCTTGTTTTTTTTTTTTGTGGGGGGGAGGAAATTAATTACACTACTCTGTTTGTTGATGTTGGATATGTATCTTAAGGATGAAAAAGGAAGTGGGTGACGAATGATTGACCAAAAAATAAATGGTGGTACTTCAAGGATGGCAAACAAAGTCTCTTTAGGGAGGGGGAGGATACTAAAATAAAACCCTCAATATCTTGAGTTTACCAATAATAGATGTGGTATGCTTGAGGTATTTTCATTCAAAATGCTTTAGGTGAATCAAAATGGAATATCTCATTCCAAAAAGAAGCTTTCTAGTGGTGTAAAGTGGTTTGGAAGAAATTGAAAGGCAAAAGAGATTCATATAAGACATTGCTTGAGTATAAAATGATTAAAATTTGGAGAGATATAAGTGTACTTATAAGGTAAAGAAAGAGGTGGGTGAGGCAGTGTAAAGTGCCGCAAACTAACACAAAGGAGTGAGTACTTGCAGATGATAATATCAAAAGAGATGGAGAAGCTTTTCCACAACCTTCTTAATTGAGGTTGGGAGATCAGTGTTAGCCCCTTAACATTGGTTGTTTAATCCAAAGATCAATCCCTGCAACAATAACCATAGTGCATGGGAAGTAATTCTGAGGTAAACTTAAATCGATCTTATTGCTGGCACATTGGAAGTGATGATGTGAAGGAAACATTGAAGATGATGAATATAGAAAAGGTAGTTGGATAAAAGGTGTTCTAATGGAGGCTTGGATATGTATCCAGGAGGAGGGAATTTCATTGTGGACTAGATGTGTGGCATGAAGCCAGATGAGTGGGTAAAAAAGCTATGGGAGATGGTGATTGAAAAGGCACTAAGGTGAGATAGAGTTGTATCAGACAACCAATTTGAATTCAGTTGTATAGGTATACCATAAAGGCTATTTATTTGTCGAAGCACCTGATAGAGCAATTTAGAAAAGACAAAATGGCTTTCACATTGGGAATATTGATTTAGAGGAGGCATACAGTTAGTTCCCAAGAGAAGCATTATATATAATTTTTGAGAAAAAAAAGGAGTTTCTAGGTTTTTGTTGTGAAAGACATGTACAATGGACAATGATGTAAGGACACACTAGGGAGATCAAGGTTTCTCTGATTATGATTTGTTAGTGTTAGATTAAACTTTAGGCCCCTATCTATTTTCCTTGCTATTGATGAATTTGCAAGCCCTTTTGACGATGATATGCCTTTGGTGCATGCGTTTTTCAAATGAAATAGTATTGGTGGATTAGACAAAATAGGGCTTTAAATGATTTGAAAGTTTGGAGAGAAAATTTGGCGGTTAAGATTTTATAATTAGTAGAACAAAGACTAAATATATGGAATGTAAGTTTGGTGATGACAAAGAGATAATTAGTGGACAAATAAGACTACATATTAAAAGCCCCCAACAAAGAATTATTTTAAATATCTTAGATCAGTGGTTCATAAAGATGTGGCAATAGATGAGGATATTAAAATAGATTGGATGAAATAGAGAGGTGTATCTATGAGCTTGTGTATAATAAGGGAATACTGCTCATACATGAAGGAAAATACTAAAGGTGGCTATTAGGCTAACTATGTTGTATAGAGCAAGTTTTGGATAGTCAAATAACAACATACTAAAAAATGGCACCCACAGTGATAAAGATGTTGAATTGAATGTGTGGCTATTCAAGAACATATAGGATTCAAAATGATGTAATACCGAATTAAGTCTTACCAAAAACAAAATATCAGAGAATGTCGGTGTGACATCCATAGAAGTAAAAATGTGATAGACGTATTTGAGGTGGCTTGGTCAGGTAGAATAAAATGGTTAATGCACCTGTTAGGAGATGGGAGAGCTTGGAAGAGGCAATGGAAGATCAAAAAAGAAATTGAAGGAAACTATTAGGCTTGATCATGGAATAAATTATTGACCGATGTATATCGGTATCGAGATCTCCTAATACCGATAATTTTCAAATATCGAGAGATTATCTAGATGTTCTCGTATCAGTGACATATCGCAATTTATCAGTTGATACAATGAATATATATTGGGCATTTTTAAATTTTTGCTTTATTGGAAGTTTAAATCCATATGCTTTATGGAGATCATATAAATCAAAGACTTTTGGATCCTTTTTCAATGAACTAGATTAAAACTCTTTCGAGATGCCATAGAACCCTAAATCCTTATTTTTGAAGTAATATAGCTACCAACAACTGATACCATTAAGCTTGATCATTGAACAAAATATTGGCCAATAAATATTGGTATTGGGATCTTTCAGTACCCATGTGTTTGATATCAAGAAAATTCCTCATGTCTTCATATCGGTGACATTTGCCGATTTATTGGTTGATAGAGAAAATATGTATCAACCATTTTTTTTTTGCTTCACTTACTCTTGAAAGCCAAAATTTGTAAGTTTTATGTACATCTAAATTTATTCAGAAGTTTAGATTTGTACATTTTTAGAGAAAAATGTTGTGAGGAACAACAAAATTATAAAGGCAAGATTCAAGCACACACATAAGACTATGAATTTAAGTGGTTCACTCTCGGGATGAGAGTTATGTCTACAGGCACAATATGAAATGGCTTCACTATAATCAAAATAGTATAAGTGATGTGAATAACCCGATCACACTATTTTCACCAAAAACTCTCAGTTGTTTTTTAAAGAATTGAACCACCTCAAATCTGGAATTTTCATATTGCATTTAGTTTGCATGCTAAGTGTGTTTAGTGCACTTTACTCTCTCGTACACTTTTCTATGTGTAGATATACAAATATGTGACTTCCAGGAGTATTAAAATATGGCATTAATTGTCATGCATGGGGCATTCTCATGTCATGAAGCCATAATCAATACTCCTTAATTCCCATGGCGTTATCAATGTGTTGTGATCTTCCATAAACCATCAATGGCAACAGATCCTTTCATGCAAGAGCATTAACTGGGTTCATCCTTGAAGTACCACCTGGATGCTCCTCCATCATTAGAAGTCATGGTAGAGTTATGGCTTCACAAAAACATGCATAAAATAATAAAATTTTGTGTATTTTTTCAACGTCTTAGATTAAAAAGTCTTCTAAGAAGCCTTGGAAGCCTGAATCCATATGTTTTAAATATACTAAGATCTTCTAAGAAACTTGAGTCTATATGTTTTCAACGGTTATATGCATAGATATTGTGCTTAATTTTGATAAAATTGATTAAAATTCTTTAAATATGTCAATATATAATAAAAGATAGTCAAGTTTTAGTATATACATACTTTTCTGTGGTCATGGGAAAAACAATTTTACATCTGCGATGTTTATACCAGTAAGTATTGTGAGATACGGCCGCAATGGATAACAATATATTAATTTGTGGGGTTTTGCCACTTGATGGGGGAAGGCTTAGATTGGTTTGGTTTACCTGCAGTCATTATAGGTCCTTCTGGTGTTGTGGATATCTCTGATCTAATGGTAAACCTTCATCAAAAAAGAGGGAAAGCATGATGCCCCTTGCTTCCAGCCATCAGCTCAATTTTCAGATTTGGAAAGTGTAAATGCTTGCTTCAACAATGTTTACTATATTTGATTCTGACAGAAGTACTTCCAATGATGCATGTAGGATCCAAGCATTAAGGAATTAGCTGAGCAGATAGCTAAAGATCCTTCTTTCAATCAGATGGCTGAGCAACTTCAAAAAACCTTGCATGGTGCTGCAGCTGAAGATGGTGTTCCTGATGCACAAGAATATTACTCTACCATGCAGCAGGTTATGCAAAATCCTCAATTTATGACCATGGCTGAACATCTTGGTAATGCTTTAATGCAGGTGACTTGTCTCCCCCCTTTTTTGCAGATTATATTAGTGATCAGTGTAACTTAAAAGTATGCCAAAGTATGAATTTTGGTTTATGTTTTTGATAGGATCCATCAATGTCAAGCATGCTTGAGAATTTGGTTAATCCAGCACATAAAGAGCAGATTGAAAAACGAATGGCACAAATCAAAGAAGATCCGACACTAAAACCCATTTTAGAAGAGATAGAGACTGGTGGTCCAGCTTCCATGATGAGGTAAACAATATTAGGATATCAAAATTTGTCTAAATCCTGGTTCAGCATTCAGCTGAAGGCATGTTCTTCCTTTTCCTTCTTATTTCGTAATCTTCTCTCACCATTCTTTCTTTTCACTATTATTCTGGTTTTTTAAGGTATTGGAATGATAAAGAGGTTCTTCAGAAGTTTGGTGAAGCAATGGGTCTTACCGTTTCAGGAGAAGGTGCTACTTCTGCTGAAAATTCAGTGCCAGATGATGTAGATGATCCTGAAAATGAAGAGGAATCAGTAGTTCATCATACTGCTAGTGTTGGCAATGTGGAGGTAAGATATGCTATCAGCTGTTAACCGTTGTTGTCATTCGCAGTTTCAGGAAAGAAGGTCATTCTAAGCCCATGGAGATTTGTGACGCTTTTGTTTACAGCAGCATATTTGTGGACAGTCCTTGAGACAACCGCATACACATTACTTGATACAAATATGCTTTTAGCAATCTTCTCGCACAGACATGCAAGAACATGTGCACACACCCACCCACACACGCACATACTCTCATTTTCTCTTCTGGTCAAAATTGATGTAAATTTTCTTTTTTGAGAATGTGGACTGATTTGCCCTCATCAGTGTCCTTGAGCTCGGTACAACTTAGTTCTTTACAAAACTTCACTGTATTGAGACCTGTGATTAAGAGTAAGATTGTGATGCTTTTAAGCAAGTGATTTGGTTGTTTTCTTAGCACAGAAAGCGATTATGTGATTTGCTTGAGATATGTCCTTATACATTGTTTGTGGTTTTGATTGCTTTTGAGGAAGTGATTTGCTTGTTTTCTTAGCTCTTTTAGCTGGTTTGTGATTTGTTGAGATAAGTCCTTGTTTATACATTATTTGTGGTTTTGATTGCACCTGGCCCCAGCCTCCTATACTGAGTTGTAAAAGAAAGCTAAGAAAACAGATACGGATATGGGATACAGAAATGGCATGACCCAAATAAGACGACATTATTTTTCTAAAAATGTAGGAAACATCACATTGGGGAAACATAAAACAGCATTAATATATATATTTTTATAGATATGGAAATACAATTGATACAAAACGTAATTCTGCACTAAATTAGCGACAGAAACTTCATTCATTGATACAGTTAATTTATAGGCTATAGAGTATCAAATTTACTATTTGCATATGAAGTTTGTTTATCATTTTTTAAATTGAGACCTAGTAGCATTAAATAAGAAGTAGATTGGAAGGATGTCACAGCCTAGATGGGGAGTGGAAGAAAAAGGGTTGCTGACATTTACAACATAAAAAAAGAAATATATAAAGCTGCGACCAAGATAAAACAAAAATTAGAAAGAAATTTCATAACCAAATTAGTTTTTCTCATAGAAAGTCATTCCCCCCCCCTATTTTTCAAATGCCATGGATAGGTCACAATTGTTGAAGTAGGCTATATTGGGTGAAATGTATTGGTGTCGAATATCTCAGGTACAATTATTTCTTATAATCACGTTAAAACTGAGTTATATTTTTAAATTTAACCATCTTTATCATATATTTGCATATTTAAAAAGTTGGTCGATTTTAAAAAATTGAATCTTGATATCCTGCTAGGTTATTAAAAAAGTACCCCAAAATCTTTGTTGTACATATTTTATATCTATATTAGACCGATGGAGGTTTCTTAGAAATTAGGGATGTTTTCATGTTTAGAGCATGTGGTTTTAAACTATCAAGTGTTGGGTTCCGGTTACTAAAGCTTTGCTTGCAATCCAAAAACTAATATTTACAATGATTATTTTTAAACCCTTTGTTTGGATCTGCGAGGAGGCAATATGATATACATAATAGCAAAACGATAATTACAATGATGAGGTATAATATTTTACATGGAAAATCCCTTTAGAAATTAGAAAAAAAAAACCACGGGATTATAAGTTCGAAATATCTACTATATGGAGAGTTTGGTTATAAAAACCTTTGACGACATAAGAATACGATACATTGCAATAAAAAAATCCAAGCAATAGAGAATATAAGATCAAATGAAAATAAAATAATCGGTAAAATGTTATTCTCAATAACAAAAGCATATCCAAGGTCGGTGAAAATGGAATATAATTCGAAATCCAAACATATGAGTGAATCTTCCTCTTTTTCCTTTCTCTCTCTTCCTCTTTCTTTTGCTATTTCGGCGCTCAAAGAAAGCCTAAAAATTCCCACATTCAATGCCATAAAATCACGCACAAGTTCTTATATCAATGTTGGTGTACGGGCACCCATCATGTACGTTTTAGGAGCAACTCCTCTAAACAAACCATGCACGTATGCCCTTTAGGTACTCTTCAAGCATGGGCCTTAAGAAACGGTTATTGGAATCGGCGTATAAGCACCTCTCAAGCGCACATCAAACTTGACCCCCTTTGGGCAAACTATACACATGTGCCCTTTAGGCACCTATCATGCGCTACTCAAAATATTATCTTTGTTTTAACAAATTCTTGCACCAATATCAAGTGAACCTTCCACAAAATTCCATGTGGCCATTCAATGAATCAAAAAATATAGATATATACAATGGGCATGACACTCGCAAGTGAGTAACCCATCCCAATACTAAGAGTGAAGCAAAAATAGACTAATGTATATCAACCAATATATCATGATGTATTATCAATGCAGATATAACACAATAATTTTCTATGATTTGAAAATATTGGCGTTGAAACCTAATCTTGATATATATTGACCGATATGTGGATCATGAATGAAAATATTGGTAGCGGTATCGGTCACAGCTATATCGGTATTAGATATATTGGACAATATATATCCATATCAAATATATCAAAAAACAAAATTTTGAAAATCATAAGATGTTCGTGCTGTATATATTAGGCAAATGTTGGATGCTTCGGCCTATATTTAAAATGTCGGCCGATATATTACGATATATCGACGATACAGAAATATATCGCAGTATTGTTAAGGTATCGGTGGGACCCGATACTAATATATATTGGCTGATATATACGATATCAAATTACATCTATATGTCTCATGTGGCAGCAACTTGGAGCTTCAATTCCCAATTCAAAAGTCACTACTGCCGGCTGCATACTCTAGGGATTATAAGGCTCATGTTAGGACTTTGATCTCAAAACAGTACTGAAGTCTAAAGAAATACTTCCCATCTGATTGAAGAATTTACAATTCAGATTCCAACTTAATATCAACGATAAAGTTTTATCAGAAGATTATTGTGAAAATTTCCTGATTCAGTTGAATCTCTCTCGCTCTCTTTCTCTCTCTCTGTATGTGTGTCTCTCACAGACATGCCAGCTTTTTAAAAATTTTCTTAATTCCACAATGTACGAATGTACATTTGGAAAATTTGAAAAAAAAAAAGTGTCCCTAATGTGGTCGAATTAAAAACATAAAAAAAATTTAAACACCTATTTGTGTGTTGGACAAGTGTTACTGTGTCCAGAATGTGTCAGTGTTTGATACATGTCGGACACTAATACACCACTTTAGAGTGATTGTCCAACTCTGTGCTTCATGGAAAAAAAGGACCACAAGCAGGGGAATGGTCGTTGTCTCCTATTTTTCATTGTCTTAGCTTATATGTTTTGTAGCTGTTGCATTGCTTTTTTGCCTTGTGGTTATGTTATACTGATGTAAGCTACTAAAGGCAGGCTGGTTTATATTTTTCGTTGGGGTTGATTTTATTGAACCCTTGCCCCCTCAAGAATTCCTTGAATAAAATACTTTTCCTTAGTGCTTTCTTCTTCTATCTTATCTTTCAACTCCTTTATGATTTTATCTGCATTATCTTTTGTTTGTAATTTTGATCCGGTGAAATTATGAGTAGATTCTAAGGTAACATGTGAGAAAGTACTTGGGCCCCTAATTGCTAGAGCAATTTCCTAATTTAAAATAATTAATTTAAAATACTGCAGAAACTAGCTTAAAGGATAAGAAAGGGAAGCTTGTCTTTTTATCATTTGACATTGAATCACTCCTACTTGAGTAATTATGATTTGAGCTTGAATTCATTGAACTCTGACAAACTCCACGTTCCAGCTGAAGAAAAGATGGTTGACAGATTCCAAGCACTACATTACATAAAATATAGAGGTTTGCAAACTGAACCCTCTTTCTTAAGGTTGTCCATGGTTGGATTGGGTTCATGCACATCATCCACAATTCAAAATTAAGAGGCCCTTGATGGATTAGCCTTCCAGATAATCTTCCATTTAATGTATCCTCCATTTCCTAATTCATTGTAGTAGGAATCAACAGTTTGTTCAAGACTATTCTGCAAGACCTGCCTCTAGGCTTGTCTGCGTCCCTTGTCTAAAATTAGCAGCTGTAACTCCTTTGTAGTTGCTTAATTCAAGAAGTCCATTCTTTGTTACAAGCTTGGTTTGTACTTCAAATACTTGCTTATTTCACTTGTGCATCATGCTAATTTCTTTTCAGTGAACAAATATTCAAGAAACATAAATGAGTGGAGGATGTTCAATAGATAAATTAGTGGAAGGTTGGAGTGGACAGGATGGTCTTGGTAGCATGGTCAATCCAAGGGTTTTTTGTTTAAAAAAACCATGTGGTTGGTCTCATCAATAAACCCAATCCTTGGCCTCTATGGTAAAATCATTTGAGGGTCCGAGAAATGGTAGATTACCCTATAGTGGATGTCAGTGGGTCAAGTTCAGATTGTTGGTCATAGAGTCTTTTTGTATATGGGCGGGATTGTGCCTTTTTCACTGGGTTGCTAATGGGAATATTTGGGTAAAGCCTTGTGGGTTGATAGTGGGATGCATAGGACTTTCTCGCATAGAAGTTATGAGGTGGGCAAAAGAGCAATGGCTGATTTGTTTGGTAGTGATGATTAAGGAGCCTAAAATACAAGAATTAGGGACGTTTTTTTTTTCCATTTTTTTTTTTTTGAAGATACAAGCCAAGATGGTCATGCAAAGTTGAAGTGGGATTATGGTACCTATTGGATAGTTATACAATGCTGAACAAAGACCTTTAGTTTTTTGGGTTAGATTGAGAGGCATGCCTCCACAAGCATATAGAGTTTAGAGACTTCAAAGATGTTGGAAATCTGTTGGGCTCATTTGTCATGGTTAGTAGGTGGTGTTTTAGTGCAAGCACAATCTGCATAGAGATGAGAGGTGGTGATCGGCTGCTAGAGCTTTGGTCATGACTCATGTGGGTGTGGTTCACTATAAGGTGGCCACTTGGGGTAAGCTCCCTTAGTGGTGTACTTTATGAGTCATTTTTTAATTCAGAAGGTTTTTTGTGTGTTTGCAAGTTGACCATGACTGTTAGGTTGGAATTGTTGAAGGTTGGCATTGACTCTGGGTTTCAATATAAATGAATGGAGCTGCTCGGGTATGTATAATATATGTATTCCTTCAGGGTTGATAGGATGGCTGGTGGCTAATGGAAGATTTGTATGAGGGGAAATTAGGGATTTTTCTCTTATTATAATAGCTTACATCAAGAGTCAAGCATCAGGTCCTTAGGGCTTGTTTGGCATTAACAGAAAGTGATATTTATTCATTGAAGAAGTAAATTGGAACTAAAAATTACCATTTGAATAAAAAATACCCTGAATGCCAACATAGGGTTAGAAAGTGGGAGCTATTCATAGAAAAAGTACATTTGAATTAATAATCTTATTTATGGTAATGCCAGAATATTGAAGATGTGGATTAGTATATGTTGTTTGAAGATGATATCTTGGAAGAACAAGAGGAGATGTAGAGTCGAAGTGAGAATTATGGAGAAAAGCTGTAGAATATTGCAAGAACTATATGTTTGTCCAAAGTTGCTCTGCATTTCAAGTTGTCAAGTGTAGCAATATCTGTTGGGGAAGAAATGGAAAAGAATTTCTATGATGGTGAATGGTGATGTGTTCATAACGGTATAAATTCTTGCTGATGAGTTTTTGATGGTAGTGAGGGGACTATCTGATTGGTGTTTAAGTATACTGCATTATGTGTATTTTGAGTTCTTTATGTGCAGTTATATGTGACAAAGTTATATAATTCATAACTTGATGTTCATTAGGGTTTGAAGAATGCTTTAGCTTCTGGTGCTGACATTGATGAAGAAGATGCAGAGGGAAGGACCGCATTGCATTTTGCATGTGGATATGGTGAGGTATGGCCGTCTTTTATGATAAGCTTCCTTGTTTGATTTTTTAGATTTGACTTTTTTCTTTTTAAGTTTCCCAGTTTTTGTTTTACAACAAATTTGCATAAATTTAAGTAGTTTCTTTTCAATTAAGTTGACACACGTTCGGCATGGATGAGGTTGGGTTTGGGTTGGACAGTTCTCAACTCTTGAGAAATTATGTTAGACTGGAGTAGGGAGAGAATTCCAATCAATGTAACCACTTTTTTGCTTAAGAATTCGGGTATTTAGTGGTACGGAAGGCATGAAGTGAGATTTCCTTATCTTTTTTTTTTCTCTCATTTCCCGGTTTTCTTGTGGTGAGATCAGTGATGTGATTTCTGCTTTCAGGTGAAGTGTGCTCAGGTTCTTCTTGAGGCTGGAGCAAAGGTTGATGCATTGGACAAGAATAAAAATACTGCTCTTCACTACGCAGCAGGCTATGGGAGAAAGGAATGTGTAGCACTTCTATTGGAGAGTGGTGCTGCTGTGTAAGCCTTTATATCGTGGAGATTGTTTTTATTTTTACACCCTGCTGGCCGGTAATTACCCTTTAAATGAAAAACCACAATTTATCTCTGCAGTACTCTTCAGAACCTGGATGGTAAGACTCCTATTGACGTCGCCAAACTGAACAACCAACATGAGGTGCTGAAACTGCTTGAGAAAGATGCATTCGTGTAGTTTGAGGATTAACTTGTTACTACATTCGAGGAAGGTTGTGTGACCAATTTGCTTTAAGGGTGGTACTGGTGAGCTGGTTTACGTGGTAAATTTCCTCCAAGCATATCTGACACCATTTATTTGGCTGTGTGTTCATTGGAGACTGCTGTTGTTCACCTCATGTAACATTTTGCTGCAGCATTTGATTGATGCTTGTTTGCAAATGTCCTGCTAATAAATTTAAGCCTCATATTTGTATCCAGCTGCATGCTTATCTGAAGGGCCAACTACACATTTGGAAAATTTCATACCAATATCTTTGACAAACAAAATAATAATAAATAAAAGCACCCACAGCTACTTCTAGGTGTAGATGACCCTGCACTGTTATCCTTTGTTTGGTTCCTTGGCACCTCAGTTGGATGATAGTGATATGGTGTTGAATCGTTGCATTGGAACCAATTGGTTTGAGGTTCTTGGCTGATATTCGTATTGGAGTGGGGTATGGTTTAGCTGAAAAGTTGTGTGGGCTAGTTGTTAGGTTGGGGTATGGTTTAGCTGAAAAGTTGTGTGGGCTAGTTGATAGGTTGTTTGTGTGACAAATGCTTGGTCAGAGATGGTAACTTGTAGTTCCATCTTGTCAATAAAATAGACTGCAATTTCTTAGTCTTGTGCGATGCTGTGTATGTTATATGATTCCGCGATATCACCAATCATCAAGATGACTTTTCGAAATATGTTCTGATTTGATTGGTTTTCGATATATGCAATGTCTTCTTGTGTTTTAATAATTAGCTGACAACATGGAATGGCATAATATTCACTCCGTTGAATTATTTACCCGTGTTGACATGCTGGCCAACCAAATGAACACTTCTGTTAGTCCTATGGGAACAAGACAAGGTGAGCTTTATTGTAAGCATGTAAGATATGTTATTGTCCAGAGTCAACCAAAGTGAGCTATAGAAGAGGAGGAGGGGGGGGGGGAGGAGAGAGTTAATCGATGCTATCACTTGCTGAACTTGGGCATATCACTTCATGATCTGGATTATTCTCTGATGACAGTTACGTGGGACCAACTCAGTAGGAGCAGAAAGTGAGTAGAGAATGATCTGATTTTTGGGAGCCATATATATTATGTCTGGGAGAGAGAGAGAGAGAGAGAGAGAGAGAGTACAAGACCAGAAGGTACTGGCGTGTAAAATTAGAACAGAGGGGAAAGAGCAAAAGGAATGTAGAACCAAAGACCGTAGAGACTATGAATAACCAAGCTTGAAGGCTTATTAAGACTTCATCTGCTCTGAGGCAACCTTCATGGAGGTGGCACTCTCACCATGTTTTTCTCTGTTCCGTGCATTCTATTTTTGAGACTGCACAGTAACAACGGATGCTGGTGCTTTCCATTTATTTATCAAATGATTAAAATTTTCTCTTATTTTTAAGATTCATATCACATTAGAGAGGAGAAAGAGATGGGACCTGAGCATATAGTGAACTTGATATATCAATTTGCACTTGAAGGTCCAAGCATATGCGGCAACATCAATGAAAATTATGGCACCCTGTAGAAAATCATTAAATCCTCTTGGAAATGCAGAAATGTGCTAAAGGCTGCAATGTCCCGAATAGACCAAGTCCTATCAATCAGCCACACCAGGGACATTGGACACAGGACTCCTTGCAGTGAAAGTGATAGCGGTGCGGCTAATTCAAGAGTACATATATTCTGCATCAAAAGTATTTTGATGTTCAATGAAAAGGCTATACAAAAGGACTACATTAAAAAGAGATCCTAAGGATCAGCGGCGGGCAGAAGCTTAGAAATCCTAGTGTCTGCAGCATCTGCCCGGAGCCCTGGACTTGATCACGCCAGAATCTGACATTTCTAAAATGGCATTCACTGCAGCATTCTGCAAGTCCAGATGACTCAAGGGAGTCCTGGGCTTGATACAGGATCAGTTCTCAGCAAACCTGAAATCCTCCGTTGGATCTTCATGCCAGGATCTGCTCAGCTTCATCTGGAGACACTTGTGCGGCATATCTATTAGAAGGTGGATCCAATCCTCCGATGCCTTCCTCAACAACCCCAGTAGCCTTGGTCTCCATGGCGGCAACCCTGTGCATCTGTGCCTTGGCCTCAGTAGTAGTGGCCTCTGAATTTGACTATGCTCTGTCATCTGTGCTCTCAGCTCTGCCGCCTCAGCCTGATGCTGTAGTGTATATCGCTCTCTGGCTAGCATAGAGCAAGCTGAGCACCAAGAGCAACCTCAACCTCAGGGCGACCCCAAGTGCTAACCAATTTCAGCATTCGGTGACCATGGCACACCCCAAGTTGCTGTGACGTTCTGAAAGATAGGGGCACATAGTTAATTCTTGCAACACTAGTAATGAAAAGAATATTTCAAGAAAGGCTCACCCTGATCAATGAGCCTAGACAAATATCTGCCTGGTGCTCCGAAAGCTGCCCTTACTCATATCCTGTGCTCAGCGCTGGGGACTAGGTGAGCAGACGCCCCTGCAAGACCCGCCATGGACCATTGAGCCCATACAAGGCTGTACCTCAACTACATGTTCACCAATACTTGAAAGTCTCTCTGTCTGTCAGCTATTTTGTTAAAGCAGAATTACTATTTATAAAGTTATCCTTATTTAAGCCTTAAAGAAGTTTTTCAGAAATTTTTTTTTGAAATTCTTTTCATATTTTATTTTCTCTTATGATATGTAGGAAATAGATTTATGGGCCACGGGTCAACCCTTTTATTGGATAACTATAAAGATTTAAGCTGAATTTTAACTCAAATATGCATTATAGTTGGAGATAAAGTAGATCAATCCACACAACTAAAAAGACATTCCAATTAATTGAAAAAAGCAGTGTTTTAATCTTATTTCAGTCACCTCCCTAACAACAGCAATGATGCACCCTCCACGCCAAAAGCTTATCCCCCCCCGGAAGCAGGGGTCTTGCACTGCAGAGATGTGGCACAGGGCCTGTGCCTTGTGATGGGAGCCGTTGGATATCATCCAGCACGCCCATCACAATATATATT
>JAOVVI020000641.1:0-29705 GCA_028571085.2 Nepenthes alata | reverse complement strand
CCAATCAAGTCGCGCACTGGCGGTCAACATCGTGTTGACCGTCTGTGAGCGAGTTGTCCGCCAAGACGGTCAACGCAGACGTTGACCGTCTTGGGCTTTCCAGCTCGTGGGCCCGTTTTCTCACTGGGCCGTCAAAAAGCGTTGACTAGCCTTCTTGGGCTTTCGTTGACTTCTTTCTGGGCCAGCCCATTATCTGTGTACCCATCAAGTCTAATATTCAAATCAGATGACATCATGACCAAATAATAGGATAATCAAGCTCTAATTTCATAACAATACCATGCACCACCATCCGTCATCCCTCATCCCTCAATACCAAAATACAGCCAATACAATTACAGCTCAACTGCAGGATGAAAAATATGAATTAAAGTCTCTGACAGTAATCACGTTCGAGCTCCCTATAAGATCCATGTGGCCCTCTAATTTGAAGGGATAAGAAGTAATGAAAATGTGACTAGAATGCTCAATAAGTATCAGTATATATTATAAATATAACAAACTATACATCCAAAATCAGATTAAAGTAATGAATCAATAAAACAAAATCCATAAAAGCCAAAATCTAAATATTTGATATGTCAAACCAACAAAGGTTTGAATGTTGTCTCGTACTCAGAAGTATAATCCAAAAATGAAGGCCAAATGTTCCGAATGTACAAAACCAGCCAAATCCCAATTGCGGGCGAAACTTGCGAATTTCAATATCGAAATCTCAAATATCCAAATTAATGCAGGTAAAAATATCAAAAATATAAAATATGCTTAAATTGGAGAACCAAAGACCGAAAGATTGACTTTGGGGAAGGGTTACTCCTACTCCCGATAATTTTAGGCCATATCATTGCTATTTAGACCATTGAGCTGGCCATCTATATATTTTTCTCTGTAGACGGGGACGAAGCTACCTTATTTTGCCACTTATGGATATGAGGCGCAATCATTAAGTCTGTTTGAATATATTAAGACACTTGAATATATTAATTTTGTTCAATTTCTTACGATGGTTCTCATAAAATCCAAACTGAGGAGGGTCTCTTTGTGACAAATTCAAAACCTTTTCTATCTGGAAGGAAAGTAGGAAACCTCCACTCGAAAAGGTTAAATACAAAGCTTTCCACAACGGGAAAAATATACAGATCAAATTGAATACACAAAGATAAAACCCTACCTAAAGCACATTGTTTGGATACCACATGTAAGGCCCATATGTAAGTTTTTATGACTTTTTCTTTACAAATGTACTTATATATAAATAAAATACCTTAAAATATTTACCCAGTTTTTTTACAAAATGAGCAAAATCCTCAAATATTAGCAAAATTGAAACAAAATCTCAAATGTTCCGGAAAACCTACATGCATGCATGAATAGACATAGTGGGGTAAGTAAAAATGTCATGCATGTATACTAAAACTACAAATGTAAGCAACACTAAACGGAAACTAAAATAGGCTAAGAATAGGGCGTAAAAATACTGGTCTCAACCTTCAATTTAACAAATCTGACCAAATGATGCCTTGAAATCTTCCTCCTCTTCCTCTCTCTTCCTTCATTTCTCTTTTTCTCTCCTTTCTCTTCCTTCCTGTGCAAAATGACCGAAAATAATGCGCACGTCCTTTATATAATCAAATTGATGCACGAGCACCGCGCCTAATCCCAGCCGTGCACAAGCGCCTCCTCAGGTGCTCCTTGAGTAGGAGTACTTCTCAATTCACACTTGAGTGCTACCTTAGACGCTCCTCGAGCGTGCCCAATCTGCCAATGCGCATGAATGCCCGTCTGGCGTGCGTCAAGCATCAAAATTACTTCTTTGCTCCGAATTCCTTCAAATCCATATTACACAATTATTTTTAGTATAGGCAAAATAAATCCAAATAAACCAACAACATTAAATTAATCAGACGGGGAACCGGTTGTTACAACACACTTGTCCCCTATGTGTGCCTATGAGACAATATGCATTTATATGGCCTCCTAACCGTCAAATGAATGATAATATGAACAAACCAAAGTATTTGGGAAGCGGATCGTTCTAGCACATGGAAAGGGAATAAAAATGTAGGATGTTAATAAGCACAATACATAATACTGTGTCAGTAAGTTTCTTTGAGAATATTGTCTTAACACTGCTAGGATTGTATTGCTTGGAATAAATGATTGATGGGAATACTTTATCATGGTGATGTAAAAGAATGTGAATATTGGAATAGTTTTGTAATTCTTGGTTTTTCTTATTTATTTGATTCGTTAGGTCCAAATCCAATGCTACACATTTGATAATTAGAATTGTGAGGGTAATACCATATCTTTCGTATATATTGTACTATGACATTGTATATGGCATATGTGTCATTAGTATTACATATTTGCCTCGATGGATCCAAATCACAATTTGCTGGGAGATGGTGAATTGCATCACCCAATTTTGCAATACCCAATCCTTGATTAGGATTACCCTTAAGAATGATTCAACTTGTCAGAGTAGTATTTATTTGAATATGGGTATTACCATTAATTGGCTGCTAAACTATTGTAGTCGGTTTATACATATGAAATATACTTCTAAACCTAATTGAGGGGGTTTTACATCTTTCCCATTTTTTTGCCTTCTGTCTTTCTATTCCCTCCTTTCATGCTAACATGGCATTTGAGCTACCCAAAACACCGCTATTTTGAAGACCTACTCTTCTAGCACTTAGTGTGCCTTACCCCATGGAATTGAAGCCCCAAACCGAAAAATTTCGTAGTTAAATCTTCTTAGGTCTTCAATTTGTGACATCTAGGATTCCTTTCAAAACCCCAAGCCTGCTCATTTTTGTTCGATCTATTGCATCGGTACTTCATCATTTGAATCTTCTTGTGTTTAGGAATCACCAACACCGAGAGATTTTCCAATGATGAATTGAAGCAAATCCTTTGTTTTTGTTTGATTTTGGCTCTTTATCCTTGGGGCAAGTTGATTTTGGTTCTTTGTTCCATTTGGTCGATTATTCTTTGATTGTTGTGTGAAAATTATGAAATGAAATTTTAGCTTATATATGTCGGTATCGGGCCTAATGATATCGGTGTATCTTTTTCTGGGATATTGGATGATATTCAAAATATCTGACGATATGTCCCTGTCAACTTATGATTTACACAAGATTTTTTAATTTGATATATCCGATACCAATATATATTTTTTGATATGTCGAATATCGATACGGTCATAATATTTTTATCCATGGTGAGAAGTTTGATTGGGTTGATTCTAGTATGTGAAGCTTGCTTTTCATAGATTCATGTGTTGATTTAGGTCTTTTTTGATAGGTGTTGGCGTTTTTTGTGGGTCTTTGAGGAGGACCACGGATTTTGCATTTTGATACTTATTTGCTTTTTAAAGCATAGGTGCTGTAATTGGCTATCTACGTGCAACCAAGCTTGCGTGATCCATTTGTAGAAGCTTTCTGTGCAAACTGCACTTGACCTGTGCTCAAGCGGCACATTGCCAATAACCTAGCACTTGACCTATGCCTGAAGACCGCTCAAGCTTTATTTCTCTTGATTAATCATTGTTCTGGAAGCTATAATGATCAAGATACATCTTGAGAAAGTGTCCCTACATCGGTAGAGGACCTTTCATATTTACTTGCTAGTAAGGCTACCTTATATACTGCCAGCTTGGTCCAGACTGGTAATCATATTGTGTGTTTATTGACATCCACTCTACTTGGGTTATTATATGATTGAGACCTCGGATATATTATCTTGTTACCGATTGTGTCCTAATTTACCTATGGTTATTTATAGTGATGGTTCTTTTGTAAAGGTTATGGGATTGGTTCTGTTCCCTTGACCCAAACTCTTCACCTCTTAGCTATTTTACACTTGTTAACCTTTCAATTTAATTTATTATCAATGAACAAGTTCACAAGAGAACAACAAGTGTTGTGTTACATTCTCTTTTATTAGTTTTGAATTTGAGGATCTTATTTACGAGGATTATTGGTAGTGATTGTTGTGAGTCAAGACATTTATTTTGGCCATCGAATGTAAATGGGCCATGTCCGGCAAGACATGTTTATATCATGGGCTGTGCCCGACGGGGCACGACACTTATATGTCCTGGCTTAGCACGACACGTGGCCCGCGCTGTGCTGTACCAGTCGTGCCTATGGTGTCACGAACTCTGATCGAAGCCGGTCCTAATAATTAACAATAATTAATAATTCACAAAATAAAATCCACTATTAAAGGACAACATCCCATAATACCCAAATCCGGTTCGGATTTGACAAAACATCCACACAACCCAATATGACAACAATAAAAATATCAACTATGAGAGGATCTTCCAAACTACTCATTCGGACAAAAAAAAAAATCATAACTTGTTTAAAAGTCTGTAAGGAAAAGTGACAAATCTATAATATCGACTACAATATCCAAGCAATCATTATCACAATACAATAAACTAGTATTAGTCCAAATCAACACTTCCTCGGCACCGAAATACAATTGATATGAAGGCGATCCAACTACAAAACTAATACTCAAAAAATATAGGCCAAGACTCTACCAACAATCACATCTAATCCTCCCTGCAAGACACTTGTAGCCTTCTAATTTGAAGGGATAATAAACAATGAAAACGTGAGCCGAATGCTCAACAAATATCAGTATATAATATATAATAAACTGATGTGAGTTTTGATAAAACATATACAAAATGCATAAAAATCAAAGTCCAAATGTCTGATATATCACATCAACGAAAATCCGAATGCGATCTTGTACACAAAAGCATAATTCAAAAATGAGGGCCAATTGTTTCGATTGTACGAGACTGACTGAATTCCAAATGCAGGTGAATCCTACGAATTTCAAATTGAAATCTCAAATATTCTAATAAATGTTGGTAAATCATATCAAAAATCTAAAATATATACAAATCGGAGAACCAAAGATCACATGACTAATTTTGAGGAAGGGTTGTACCTACTGCCGATAACCTCAGGCCATATCACTACTATTTAGACTTGTAAATTGGCTGTCTACATATTCTCCCATATATATAGGGATGAAGACACTTTATTTTGCCACCCGTGGATATGGGGTGCACTCCACAAGCTTGTTTGAATATTACAAAGTCTGAATATATTAGTTTCGTTCAATTTCTTACGATGGTTCTTATAAAAGTATTATTAGGGAGGGTCTCTATAATACAAATCAAAAGCTGCCATTCGGGGAGGTCATGCACAACTTTCCACCTCGGGGAAAAGTATAAATATCGAATCAAATACACGAAATAGAATCTGACTAAAAGCACATGCATGGATGCCATATGCACGGCTCATATGCACATTTTCATGATTTTTTCTTTGCAAATATACTTAATATATGAACAAAATATCTCAAATCATTTTCCCATTTTTCACAAAACAAGTAAAATCCTCAAATATAAGCAAAATCGAAACAAAATCTCGAATCCTTCGATAAATCGACATGCACGCATGAGTAGATAAAGTTGGGAAAGTAAAAATTTCATACATGTATACTAAAGACCACCAAATGTAAGCAAAACTATCTGGAAATGGAAATAGACTAAGAATAGGTTATAAAAATACTTGTCTCAACCTCCAATCTTACAGATCTGATGAAAAGATGTTTTAAATTATCTCTTCTCCTCTTTATTTCTCTTCCTTCCCTTCTATTTCTCTCTCCTCCCTGTGCAAAATGACTGACAACTGTGCACGCCGCCCTTTTATGATCGAATCAGTGCACGAGTACTACCTCAGGCGCTGCACCTGACCCTATATGCACACGAGCGCTACCTCAAGTTCTCCTTTGGCGCGAGCATACTGGAATCCCTGCTTGAGTGCCATCTTGAGCGCGCATCAAGCGACCTCCAAATAGTCCAAACTTGGCTCGAGCGGTCCACAAGCGTTCCTCAGGCGCATTTGGTCTGCCAAAAGTGCACCAGTATGTGTTGGATGTGTCTCAGGCACCGAAATTGCTTCCTTACTCTGAATTTCCTTCAAATCTACATGACACAATTTATTTCCAATACGCTCAAAATAAATCTAAATAAACCAACAATATTAAATTAATTAGATGGGGAATCGGGCATTACATATGGGCAGTGCTGTTCCATGGTTGTTCTGGCATGGTCCATTTTCAATATGTAAAAAAGATAAAAAATATTAAAAAAATAAATTACACAAACATTTATAAAAAAATACATCATATATTATTTATTTTGTTGAATATTTTTGATATGTTGGAATTTAAAAATGTAGAAAAAATACATCTTGATTGATGGATACCCCTTTTAGGATTCACATAGATGGGGGCTATGTTTGGGGTGGATGGCTTGCACTGGCAGAGTAATGAGGTGGACTGCAACTTATAAGTAGGAATGGATGCCCCTTTTCTTGACTGGGGGCCAAATTGGGACAAAACCATGGGTCGGATGATTATGTTTGACAAACTTTGTTGAGCTTAGACAACATATCTCTCCCTCTCTCTCCATGAGTTTCCTTATCAAGAAGAAAGCCATGAAGTCTCTAGTTAAGGTACTTTATGCTTGAATCAAACCATACCTAGGGCAAGGCACGGCTAATCTCGGAATTCAACTATTTTGACCTTTGTTCAAGCATTTATATCATGGAAGTAAATATCGGCTAATACATTTCAATGTTTGGCCTCCTTGATACTAGTAAAATATGATGACATGTTGCCATATTTGCTACATATTGCAATATATAGGTCGTATCGGTCTGTATTGGCCAATATATTCTACCAAATTTTCCCCATAGCAAGCTCCAATTAAAAAATACCCACACCCCTCCCACTCTCTTCACTCACGTCACTTCTCGTGAGGGGAATACATCAAACCAAAGAGAAACACTATGCAGTATGCACATTCTTCTTCCTCATCATCTAATTCTCTCAATTTTGTTTTTTCTTCAAATAAAAAAAAATAATTCAAACAAACACCTTAATCCTACAATTTTAAACCTAGTGAATTTGAGATTATTTGCAAAATTTTTTGAGAATGAAAAAAGGTACAAGATCACAAGTGTGCCATTTGCTTGTCTTTTAGTTATTAATGATATGCATGCATGTCATTTAATTGTGAGTTACAATTCATTCTCTTTGTTTTGATTTATCTTTATGGTTTTATTATTTGTTAGAGTATAATTTGATGTTAAAATGATGATTCAATGTGTAAAAATTGTCTAAAATACTTGAAAAATGTAAAATATGATTAAATATGATTAAAATTCTAGTATTTATCTTAAATTTGATGTTGCTACAGAAAAACATTGTATCCAATACAGTTAATACTAATATGGTCGCAACTAATACTGATATTAATATTTTCATTCATAATTTATACTCTAAGAAGTACGGACACTGATATGGGACACAAACACAACATGACACCGACACGCCGACATGCTATTTTTTGAAAAATTGTAGACATGACATGTTGAGGACACATAAGCTAAAATTATGGTTTATTTAACTTAAATTAGTTAATATTGTTAACTAATAGTAATAATGATAAATAATAATTAATATAATAATAAACAAAATTTAATAATAATAATAATAATATAATAACATAATAAATGACATTACATGATATTATATACTATTAATATTAATATAATATTAATAAATTTAATAATATTATTGTCTCTCTCTCTCTCTTCTGGGCTCTGGCTTCCCAAACCTTCTCTACCTCCGTCCTTCTTTCTATCCCTTGTTTCTTCATTTCTATCTGTCTCTTCTACCTCGTCAATTCAACTTCTTGTCTACAAAATGCCTCCACCAAATTAAGCCCTTAACTTCTTCACTTCTTTGACTGTCAAGTTTGAATTCGTTTTGCCGACGATTTCATTTGCTCTAATTTAATCGGTCGGCCGCTGTCATGGGTTATAAATAGAGGTGTGCGGAAATGGTGAGGGTCGTTCGAGACTGTGCAATCGTGGTCGCTGCCACTATTCTGAGCTAGAGGGAGTGTTGTCGTCGTTCTCTGTTCCAAGTTGTGGCCACTACTCATCGTCGTTGCCGCTGCTGATCGCTGATGGAAACAAGGAAACCATAGTAGCAAAGAGAGTAGAGGACGCATGTTGCTACTGTTGGCTGTCGCTGGAGAGGAAATAATTGTTGCCGTTGCCGGAAAGAGTTATTATTTCCGACGACGATATTTCGTGTCATTGTCATCCATCGCCATTGTTTATCAGGCAAGTAATTCTGCTTATTGTATCAGGCAACTAAATCCATTGCCGTTGGATTTAGTCCAACGGGCACCATTATCCCCCCTTTTCCTCTTTATTTTTCTCTTTTTCCATTTTCCTTTTTTATTTCCCCCCTAATTTTAATTTGTTTAACCCCTGGGCGTCACTCTTCCTTGAAGCTGTGGATCTTAAATCGTCTTTTTCAAACAAAATGGACGACTGAGATTTGTCTCCCTTTCACACAATCAAAACCCTAAAATCACCTTTGCCATTGTCCCCTCTCTCTCCACGCAAGCCCTGAAGTTACAGCTTCCATCAAATTTGTTTCCCTCTCTCTAACTCTTTCTCTCTCCCATACTCTGTGCAAGACGGTGTGCTTTCAAAACGTGCCCATAACGTATCGGATGTGTCTGAAGCGTGTTCGAACATGCCAGGACGTATCCGAAGCATTTTCAAAACTTTTTGGAATAAAAAAATAAATTAACATGTGTCGGAGAGTGTCCGACATGTGTCCGGGGTGTGTCGGTGTCCGATACGTGTTAGATACTGACACTTTGAGTGCGAAAGAGTGTCCGTGCTTCCTAGTTTATACTAATACCTCTTTTTCTTGGACAAGAACCTTCACTTATTTTGTGAATTATCCTAGGATGCCTTTACATATAGCGTAGTTTGAGTATTTGATTTGTATCTTGAATGCAATTCTCCTTATATTCATGTTTCTTGAAATTGATCTACTGGAATCCTTTTATTTGCATTGGAAAAAATGAAATGCTAAAACATCCTTCCAATGTCATGAATTAATAATGTAATTTTTGTTGTTTCAATTTTTTGGATCAGCCACTGTTTGCCCCAATTATGAACTATTTGATATATGTTGTGGCAGTTTATAGCATAATCCTTCGGAAGGGTCCCTATAAGCTTTGCTTCCTTTCCTTTCCCATGCCCAACTTCTCTATGGATGTTAACTAGCTTTTTCTAATTGAGAGTGGCTGTCCATCTGATAACAAGATGATTGAGAACCTAAACAAGAGTGGCGTAGTGTACGAGGCTCTGACAAGATGGGTTTGACAATTGTCAAATATATGCAGTCTCATCCCTGCATTTGAAAGAGGTTGTGTGTCTTTTTGATTTAAATCCATGACCTCCAATTCATAATAGTGATATCTTATTGTTGCTTCAACGAGAAGACTAAGTACTTATTCCATTAAACTCTGCATTTGTGTTTCCATGGACTTAGCCAATGTTGATCTTCTGCTGCTTAGCACCACCTTGACAGCCTTCTAGACATTCCCATAAATAACTTCATAGAGAATTGGAGAACACATTTGCACACAACATGAGATAAGCGCAACATGGCTGTCCCCATTCCGTGCCCTTTATTTTATATTAGTTAAGGAAACTAATAAGCTCAAGTTCAATTGAACCTTTATCCATTTTAGGAAAGGGTGTGCATGTATCACTTGAAGTATTTGCATTTGCACCATACCATGCCTCATTGGCCTTGTGCCTTCAATTGTAGAAGTTAGAGCATTATGCGTCACTTAGAAGTAATTTCTTGCATAGTGACTATGAGCTTTCCCTCATGATTTCTCCTAATTGATTCTGTTCCTGTTGCTACCTGTCCTGAGGAATTTGTTCAATTGATAGCAGATGTAAGCATCCTTTTAAGGCAGACTAGGTGCTAATATCTTTTTATAGATGTAACTTAGGCTTCAGTCTGTAAGTTGCAGTTGAAGGACAATGTCAAAAACATAGTTCAATCAAGTTTTAAATCATCCTCAGGCTTTAATACAAGTGTATTGGCTTCCCAAACCCCCATTATTTTTGTCACAACGTTGCCCAATATCTAAATATAAAAAAAGCTGTTTGGATTGCAATGCGAAAAAATCCATAAATACCATGTCTTAAAAACCTCAAATAAGTATAAATATCAATTATAAACGCTTCATTAATACAACTCTTTAAGCGTTCACAACAACTTAACGTTAACCATGAGTCAAGGGAAATAATTCCAATACTCAGACTCGAGTATCAATGAACAAGAATTAGAATCCAAGAAAATAAGACAATTCCAAGACTTAGACAACAATTTCTGAGTTAGGCGTTTGAACATGAGGTTACATGTCTCAGACAAGGACTACCGTTCGAACGCAAGTTGAATGCCATTCAAACAATACAGAACAGAAGGAAATCGTTTCGGTTTTTAAATGAGTAAAAGTCCAATAATCTCAAAGAGGAGTAACTTGAACTCAAGAATTTAGACTTAGATAACATCTATGAAGCCTGATGAACAAGAAATAGCTAGAAATAACTATTGAAATAAATGGTTAAGACTAGAATTCAAAGAATGTAGAAACCGGATAAATTGTTCTAACAGACACTTATTGCTTGAACGTTACATCAAACGTGAAATAGAAATAGATAGAAACGACTTCAAATTCAAACAATACTCGAAGATAATTGAAATATAAGATAATAACAAGATTATGTAGCAATATAATTAAATTGGAATTGATTATAATCACGAATTTTTGTATAAATACTACTTGCATTTGTCATGCCATTTTCTTTATCCTTTCCTAATCCCAACCTTTATATTAATTTCCACATGCATTTTAACATATATGAGGCTTGATTTCAAAAACATAAACATGTCAAGATTTGAATTGAATAAGAAAGAAAGAAACACTTCAATCATTCAAAGAAGGATAAGAAACTTCTATGAAATTACGAAAAGGAAGACTGTAAATCGACAAATCATTCATGGTACAATTATATCCATGTAAACTGAATAATAATCTTTTAATCTTATGCCATATGAGCAGCTGGAACAGCGGCCACTGCACAATTGTCCCTGGTAGGATGCTTGATCCATACCAATGACCGCGCAAGGCTCGCATAAAGGATGCTCTAGTGGAAACTCCTCACTGTCGTGTGACATTGAGCAGATATCAACAGATGCAACTCTCTGCATGACAATCGCCGGACAAATTGCTTGAGCATGAGTGATATTCCTGGTCCAAATTTTAAACTGCCATTCTCTCCATCTTAGCAATGTTTAACATTGCTTAACCGTTGATCAAACACTGTGTTGCCGGATTATCAAATTCCTTTTTTGACATCTAAATATAAAACTTGGATTATTAAACTTACATAATGGCAACTATACAGACATGAATCTATCATTTTAAATACAAACGATCGGTCCTGAAGTGGTTTCAAAAATCTGATTTCTTTGTTGCTGTTCATCTTCAAGATGTTCTGTGTTTGGTTCCCAATTCATTATAAAATCCCCCAACTTTAAACATCTAGAATGAAGGACATCTACTTTCTACCGTAATTCATCAAAATAACATATAATTAATCGATGCTAAGACCCTAAAGAATATTCAACCAAATTATGAGTGATGTTCTGTTATCTTCCAGATATTCCTCTTCATAGATTACCAATCCATTTTTACATAGGATCATGTACAATTTACTCAAAACCTTTAATTCTTAAAGTTAGTCATGTTTATAGATCACAAACTTGATTCTCCAAATTTAATGAAGAACAACTATATTCTGAAGTTTTTCCACTTTCACTATTTACTTCACATAAGAAGGCCTTTTCCAATGAAGAAAATGATGATGAACTTGCTCATACTTGATTCCTTATGAATGCTTAAATCAACACTCAACACTTGCATACAACATGAATTTTCTCTTAAGAAAGATTACCGAATCACTTACATGAAAATGAAGAACTAGTCTTCTCTTCTGCTTCTTCTTCCTCTGCTTCTGAGTCTCTCTTCTTCTCTCTCTCTAATTTATTTCCCCTCCAATGTTCGAGAATGCCTTAGTTGCACGGACACTCCTCCCAATTCAGACCACTTAGTCTCATCTTATTTGACCGCCAAAATAAGTTCATCCAACCGTCTTATTGAAAATTCATGGCCGAAAGAGGTTCCAACCCCTCTTCAATAAAGAATTCTTCCTTATTTTATTGATTTAGTTTATATTTTAATTAGACAATTATCCAATTACCAAACTAGCCCTCTAAGTAGGGTCCTCGCACTTCATAATTTTATTATCAACTAAAATTAAAATCTCCTCTGAATTCAGCCCAAGAATATTTTCTGTCTACATAATAAGTAATACTCAGCATCATAATTAATTTTTACCCTAACATATCAAAGACATTGTTGCATGACAAAATATCTTACCGGTACATCACTGAAATATCTAGGATTTTACAATTTCACTCCTCTAAGTCACCCTCCATCCATATCCATAGAAAACCATATTTTGTTAATTTATATTTTGCTTGCTTTCAAAGCTTATGATGCTAAGCCCAGCATTCTAACATACGATAACTTTGTCACTCTCTTATAAAGCATTGTCTTTTACTCCTTTGGGCTATTTGATATCCTGACTTGAATATATAACGCATGTCAAACAGAATCACAAGGATGTTGTGGTTGTGGTTGATCCACAAGACTATACTGCTCTGTTAGAATTTCTCAAGGGAAACTTAGATGATCATCAATTCCGCAGAAGGCTTGCTTGGAAGGCCTTCCAGCATGTAGCTGCTTATGATTCTGCTGTTTCAGAGTGGTTGTGGAAGCAAAGTGGAGGAGGTACTTCTCTGCAAATGTACTTAATTCACTATCTTACTTATACTGTGAATTTAGCATAGTGATAGAGAGTAAAAATATCTTTATATGTGTGTATTGATCTGGTCTTCTTTATTTGTGCACTAGAAATTTCAATGAGACAAATGAAAAATCTTAAGGTAGCCTGGAGGTTTGGGTTTCATTGTCACCAGCTTCATCTCCTCATCTTACCTATTAAGAAAAAAGAATTAATGAGATAGACAAAAAGCCATACTATATGTCACATTGATGTCATTCTTCAGAGTTCAGATAGGAGACTATGGTATACCAGATGTTCATATTGTTGGTTTTCTATTTACCTTTGTAATAGTGGAAGTGGAACATAGGCTAACAAGCCCTTTCTTTTGTGTGAAGATAAATTCCCACCCAGCTTGACATTGTCTCTATCCCTTAAAGGCTCTGTGCGTTATGGGGAAAATCCTCACCAGAAAGCTGCATTCTATGCTGACAAGAGACTTTCTGAGTTTGGTGCTGGTGGTATTGCTATGGCTGTTCAACATCATGGAAAGGTGAGGATATAGGCTCAACAGCATGTTACCTTGTATTGGCAATTCCGTGTCCTAAAAATTTTCACTTTTCCAATGATTACATTTTTTTTTTAAATTGTGGTTAAGATATCCTTCACATGTATTTCCATGTAATTTTGTAATTGACTTGAAGGAAGATAGTTTCCCAAAATGAAGTTGCTCTATGTTTTTACTGTTTAGGATGAGCAGTGGCCGAATTGCTCCATTGCATCTTAAAGGTCATAAGCTGAAATTACAAAAACAATGGTGCTAGTAAATGTAGACCTATCCCTGCTAGCTTGGCTCACTTTGTGCTAGCCAGTTTAATGTTTCACGGAGACATCATTATTTTTATACCTGTTGTAAACTGTTTATGGCCAAAGTTGTTCAAGAGCTTGACATTTTAGGACTTATATTGATAGTATTGTTCCATGGTTGATCCATGGATCCATGGGTATGCCATCCAACAATGAGTGATTTTGGAAGGATTTCAGGATGCTGTTTGTCTTGTAGCAGAAAAATCTTTTCATGGATCTAGTGGATGAATTCGAAACGCTTCAACAAAATGGAGCAGTGGAAGTTTATCAATAGCAATTTGAAGTTCTAAGACCCCTTTTGCTCAGTCTTAATCCTTCCTTAAACTGAGGATTACTGAATATCCAACTTAGTGGTCTTAAGCCAGAATTGAGACATATGGTTAAACTTCTCTAGCATTCCACCTTACCTCAAGAGTCAAGCCTTTGAAATGGAGAAATTGCAAGAACAATCCTTGGATGCATTGTCTAAATGAATTAAAACTACATGCAAACCTTTATTCATCTTTTCTTATCAATCTAAAGTTCCACAATCCACAACAGGCAGGTGAAAGTGTTCCACCAAAGTTCAAACCATGCCTTTCTTTCTCATCAATGCTCCTAATAACCCATCCTTACATTAGATCAAAAGAGATCTTTGGACCTATGTTACAAATGTGGTGACAAATTCTTCCCTGGCCACAGGTGAAGAAAAGCAGCTTAATGCCATTACTTCTGAAGAGAATGACACACAAGAACTTTGTATAGTGATGAGCCCAAGATGCTTTCAGATTCTAAAGAGATTACTGATACCTCCAATACACTAATAGGATAAAATGGACATTCTAGCAGTATTATATCTGTAGTCTCGTTGATCATGGAAGTACGTAGTTTTCTTGAGCCTGCTATTGCTACAAACGATCAATGCAATGTGATTACAGCCTTGCCCTTATATGTGGCAGTGACAAATGGACAGAATGATCAGCATGACCAAATGCTGCACTTATTGTTGGTAAATGCAGGGATGTACATTTTTTGCTGATTTAAAATTGTTGGAACTATGCACTTGTGACATGGTACTTGGAGTTAATTTGATGAAAGCCTGCAATCCCCTTTTTTCGACTATCTCAAGATTTCATTTCTGAAAGAGCTAACATGTTAACTTGATCTCGGGCGAGAATATCGACAAATGGATCAGCAAGTTGCAGAAGTGATAGCTCTTAATTACCCTCTTCTACAACAATTGTTCTCAGAATTTTCAGATGAATTCTATGAACCCTGCCAATTGTCTCCATCTCGACCTTAGGATCGTTCCATTACTTCAAGCCTAACAGCTAATCTCAAACCTTACAGATGCAGTCACTATGAAAAAATTGAAACTGAGCGGCTCATTGCTGAGATGTTCAAATCAAACATCATCCGACCCAGCACCAAAACATTTCCACACCAGGTCTCTAGCCCTTCTCAAAAGGAAAAATGGTGCAGAAAACCTAGTCATAGTGTTGTTAATTGGGTTGCCTGCGGTAATCCAGGCCATGCTGGCATAGCACAGATATAAATTTTGCTGTGTCAAGCTCGACACAGGACCATTAAGGACCCAGCCTAGTGTTAGAATCCAAATTGAGTAATGTAAATTTTTACATAATTTTTCCCACATCTTTGAATTTTTCTAGGAATTCAGGTAAATTTAATTTAAATTTTAGTATTATAAAAAATTAGATATCCTATTGTGAAAGTTGGAGCCTTTTAATGTATACTAGTGCCAAAAAGCCTAGAACTTTCTTGAAATTTTCTTCTATATCCGATTGTTGCTGTATTACTATTATTTGTTTGTTTATATTTTTTGCAATTTTAACTAGAAACTTGTGTTCGACATACTCGACATTGCTATAGTTTCTACGTTGTATTATGGGATTGACCTTGACACTCAAGAGTGCTTAAGGGTTAACTTGATTGGCGTCTGTTCTCACGGAAAACTGTACATGCCGTACGATTTTGTGGCTATAAAAATTAGACTGTGACAGTGTCAAAGATTGACTTATGAGAGGTGTGTAAGAAAGTTCTCAGCTTTCAGTAAATCATATGCTGTGGGATAGTAATGGCCTAAGCGACGTCACATCCGGCTATTCAAATGACTCCCATGGCTCATTCAAACATGGTGTCTCGTCTTGAAGTTATTGAGAGGAGGGTGACTGAGCTCAAAGTCTTAGATGAGTCTTTTGACATGATGGAAGGATGGGCCTCCTCGTCTAGTTGAGGTCCTAGGAAGAAGTGGTTAAGGACCTAACGGATGATGTTCACGACTCAGTTAGGGTGTTGCAAGAGGAGAATGTCGAGCTCATTAGTAAGGTGAGCCTTCTACTATACATTGCTGCGATTGGCGGCAGTGTCTTCGGTCGTAGTAGAGTCAAGCCTCCAAAACACCGCTCATATGGCAGTGTGCAAAATTCGAAGGAGTTTAACAATTTTATTTTTGATTTGGAGCATTACTTTAGGGCTGCAAAGGTGGACTCTGATGGGGCAAAAATTTCCAAAGTGTCCATATACCTGACTGATGATGCCAAGATATGGTGGTGAACCAAATATGAGTAAATGTCCCAGAGAAGATTAAACACCGACTTGTGGGAAGACCTCATTGAAAAATGATGGCACAGTTGTACCCTAAAAATTCTAAGTTCATTGCACGAAGGAAGCTTAAACAGATTAAGCACACAAGGAGAATCTGGGATTATGTTAAAGCTTTCTCGGTATACATGTTGGACATTGAAACATGTCTGATAAGGATTGTCTCTTTCATTTTATTGATAACTTGTAGCCGTAGGTTTGGACAAAATTGTTCACATAGTAGGTGCACGGTTTGACTTTTGCCTAAAATGTAGCCAAAAGACTTGTTGACTATACTATTGAGAGGGGCAACCATAATCAAGGAAATAGCGGTAATCCCTTAAAGAAACCTGTGTAGAGTGCACCCAACATCAACAAGTCGGAGTTCAAGGCCAAGAGTGGGGGGAGCAGCGTTCGAAAGAATTCATTGCCGGTTGACTCATAGAGTTCTAAGGGAAACTTCAGTACGTCAATGAGTAAGAAGGTGTCTTCTAGTGGGTGTTTTTGTGTGACGGGTCACATAAGGTGGCACAATATTCCCATAAAGTAGCTCTAAGTGCGCTACCATGTAATAGTGATCTATTGGAGTCAGGAGACGACGAGAATAATAGGGATTAACCTTGCATGGGCACGGTCTACTTGTCACATGCCATAGAGAAGCATACTGAAACATTCACCAAGTCCACATACCTAATGTATGTGGAACTGCAAGTGAACGGAGGGAGTGCCTGCGCCATGATAGACATAGGCACCACTCATAATTTCGTGGTCGGGACTCAAGCGGATTGACTGGGTTTGTAGTTAGAAAGAGATGGTGGAAGCATAAAGGCCATGAACTCAACGGCAAAACCTACCCTTAGTGTTGTCAAGTCGGTGTCAATGTGACTTGGATAGTGGAACGAGAAACTGAATTTCATGGCAGCACCTATGCTTGAGTTTGGCCTGATTTAATGGATAGACTTCTTAAGGCGACTTACAGAGTGCTCATGCCCCACTTAAATTTTGTGCTCCTCATGGGTGAGAGTTTGTGTCTAGTGAACACTTCCAAAAGGCCGAAAGATCGAGAAGGGTAAAGAACTCGAGAGTTTGGGATTACTCAGTATCGAAGCTGCCTGATATCGAGATATATCAGTTGATATTTTTAATCATATAGGTCTTTTGACAAGGAGTATTTCTATATATGCTGATTCAATCGATCTATTTGTTGATATGGTTTTGTTAACTTATGATTATCAATTTTTTTTTCATTTGATATACCCTATTTGAATACGTATTGTTTGATATGTTTGATATTGATATAGTTGTGATCGATACCAATACTTAAATTTTCATCCGTGACATCAATTAAAAAAAATTCACTGATGGCTGCAGCAGCTAGAGTTAGGAAATATCCCTCTTGGATATCATGTAGAAGTACAAAAGAAGAAGAGATGTGAATCCCCATATTAGGATTAGGTTTATTCATATGTATATATAAGGCTATTTACAAATATTAAAAATAATAAACTATCCTTATAAAGGGTATACCATAACATATCCTAAAGTACATTTCAATAGTATGTTCTATCTTATTGTAGCAAACTCCAATTGCCGTCTGAATCCAAAATCCACCAATGTACTGCATGTCGGTGCTCAAGAAATAGATTAGATCTCATCATACTGTTGAAACAAGGGGTTTTTGATATTTCTAGAAACAGTCATCAACGAAAGAACAATCTTACGAAATGTTGAACTCATTCCAAAGATTCTAATTCAATTGACAAATCTCCTCAAGGAATATGAAACATGGGAAAATACTAGTCTACAATGCCCAATTTCCTTCCATCCATCTTTGAGGACAAGGATGCTCTTCCAAACTGGGGATAGTTATCATGAAGCTGTCTCAAAAGCAAACATCTTAGAAACCTATCGCAAGAGAATAGCATGAAACAGAAGCATAGTTGGCAGCGTGGCAGTCAAATGAGAGAACCAGTAGTGTGCTGCACAGTTAGCACAAACTTTGAACTACCCCAAACAGGAAGAAGCAACTAAAGTTAGAGCTGACATAATATAACCAAGTAACTGCTAAAGATTAAACAAAGAATCTAGTATTTTATTAATGTAGAGCTGTAACAGTTCTATGACCTGTGTAAAGGCAGTCAGGCTATATAAACTGATGCCTAGCCCAAGTGCGAGATACGAATGAAGTTACTCAGTCCCTGATTCTATCCTTGTCTTATAGCATCTTCCTTCTTTTTCTGGTGTTCTCTTTCCCTTCCTTGACTCTTATCTCCTATTTTTCATCTCTAATCACTGAAAACTATCTGCATTTCTGTGGTGAAGGTGCTTTTCATCACAAGTATGTTCTCCCCAAGTTGTCATTTCAATGGTGTCAAAGGCCTGTCGTTTGACTGGTCTAAAAAGATTGGGGAATAATTTAGAATAAAAAATTAATTTAGTGGAAGATAATGTGCTGTTCCAGAGTCAATTTGAAAAATAAAACCATATAGTGGATCTTGATCTGTTTATAAAGAGGAGATTTCCACTAGTGAAAATAAAGTTGATGTTGTTCTCACATGGTTGTCATATTCTTGTCAGAAACATAATATCAATTAGTGTGTGGAACTGTAGAAAGGGATCCATTTGTTATACTTCAGTCAGGTAATTGGCTGAGTTTCATAATCATCTTTACATTAACAGAAGAGGTGTTTTGTTTTAAATATGAGAAATTCTACATGGTTTGGTCAGTAGTAGTGCTAATCTTTGGTCTAGGACAAGGAAAAGTAGATGTCAGCTTACTACTTTAATCCCTGAGGTACAACATTCAAATGAAATGCTGAAAATTTGCTAAGGCTTTCAGTTGGACTGTTCTTTAAATCTCATCCAACTCTTATGTTACTTGGGGTCAATTTGGCACTTGTTATAAAACTACTGCAAAATGCTCTAATTTGGATCACCTCCTAAGGTTCTCAAAAAGCTGTTGAGGTTTTCTGTAAGTTGTTTTGGGTTTTTAATAAATTCCAATTCAGACTTTTCTCAAAAACACCCAATAGTGCATTTAGCACAAGCTACAAATTATAACTTTGTCCAAAAGTACCGTTCGAAACCAAAAAACAAACAACCGTTTAATCCCCCTCTTTGCTCTTTAAAATAGCATAGAAATGAAACCCAGTTTAAGAGAAAAGCAGACCAAGACACCAAGTGCATATTTGTCATATATGCTTTATTACTTGTTTTAAAAATTGACGGATTTTTGTGTTTTCTTTCTTTCTTTTTCCCTCTCTTGTTTTATTTCTAGCTCTCCTTGGTGGTGGTGTCTCCTACTTGCTTAAATCTAGCATCTATTTTCCTTTCTGATAGATCCTTGATTATGTTCGTAAGCTTTGTTTTCCTCTTATGGATGATTCAAATAAAAGACCCAAGTTTGATGCTATTGTTAATGCCACAACTACTCACTTACATAGTCAAGTGGAGGCAAAACTTTTGGCAGGGGGTGCAAATGGGAATCGGCAGATGTGGTTGAGGGATAATCTTAATGACTGCTAGAAGTTCAAGGGTGGTGATTGTATGATTTTGTTGAGGGCCTTACAACGGTGGATTGATGGCTATGGTGAAGGGTGCATAGAATATTCAGGTGTTTTTTTGTTGTGGAAGAGCAAAATTTATCAAATTAAACATTTTGCAGTTGTTTGGGGGGGGGTGTCCAATGCGACCCTCACTTATTAATGACCAATCTTAAATTTTCTGAAACCAATTTTAAGTGCTTAAATTTAGATGAGGTGGCCAATCTTGGGAGAGGTCATAGGCCAGCTCTACTGGTGTATTGAGGGACAGCGATAGACAGGTTGGAGGAAAACGGATTGGATGTGGATTTTATTATCATGAATGTAGGGAGCTGCATTTATTTAAGGGAGCGGACTAGAGTGGGAATAATGGGAGTGGTCTGAGTTGCAATATGAATTTGAGTGTTGGAATAAGTCGGACATAGACGTGGACAATTTTCTCTCTGAAATGGAATTGTTGATTTCAAGGATTGATCATTGTGGTGATCTTGCTAGTGCCATGTTGGTGGATAGATTTGATTGCTTTATTTTTTTTTTTGGATTCAGATGGGATGATCATGTGCTCTTTTGCACATTCTTGTCAAATTCTGAAGGTAATTTCTCTAGGACTTTTCAAGGATTGGAGTCAAAAGATGTATGATTTTGTCTCTGGTTAAATGATGAATTTTGAAAAAATTTTGGGTTGTCTGTTTGTCAATCTCAAAATATAGGCAGGAAGTTATGGGATATTATGGAGAGGAGAAGAGGGGAACTTAAATTAAGTGATGCCCCCAAAAGTCTTAAGAAGTTGAAGAAAGAAGAAACTGAAAAGACTTGAATGGAATTTAAATAGCAGCAAAGGTAACGTCTCTGAGACAATGGTAGAGTTGTCAGTGTGTGGGCTACTCTTCACTGGTTTGAGTCACAGAAACGGTTTTTTGTATAATATATTGTAAGATTGCGTACAACAGTTTTAAAAGTGATTTGATCCTTTCCTAAATTCTGCTAGTGGTAGCTTCATGCATCTGATTACTCCTTTAATAGAGGTGACAGTTAATTTTAAATTCTTTTTTATTTCATTTAGCTTCAGTTCTCTGATTGGATCTATGTTGGTGACCCTCCTTTCATTGTGGTTTTTGAATAAAATTTTCTTGCTGAGTAAAATTTTTTCCTATTGCGTTTGATGATGAGTGAAATTATGGAAGATCATGAATTTTTTTTTTCTTGTGGTTCCTTTTTATCCTTTTACACTGTTTTCTTCTTTGTTCTCTGTCTCTCTCTCTCTCTCTACTTTTTTTGGGGTGTGTGGACAAAGCAGTGTGAACTGAGAGCATCATTTGAGTCTCAAAAAGGAAGGATGGAGTTATAGGGTAGAGTTTTTGGGTTGGTTTTGTGGCAAGGAACTGTCTGCTGTTTTTGCTTCTGGGAGAACATAATCAAAGTTGCTAGCTCATCTACTCTCGTAGAGTCCAAACTTTATTTTCTGTGTTAATTATAAACTTGGTTTAGCAGAATGTCTCTAAAGATCATCTTGATGTGCTGCGACATTTATAGTTCTAATGTGGAATTTGCGAGACAGGTTGCCACATTCTTCTGTTTAATGAGACCTGACATATTTTGTGAAGTTGAATAATTAAGAGAAAGGGAGTACTTCTTTTGTTTGGTGGGGTAAAGGGGTGAACTTGAAACTAAAAAATTTGACCAATTCATTTGTCTTTAACGTCATGATGTGTTATTTATTTCCCTACTGACCAACCTCTTTGTGGGCATTTGTTTGTTACGATGATACACAGCCAAACATTAGGCATCCATAACAGCAGCCAAATCTGCAACCACAGTAACCAGAGCTGTTGAAGCTGTAAGAGTGCCCATAATTATGATTGCAGTGAATAGGAAATTTTAGTATCATTGTAATCAGTTATATTTCTGTTAAACCCAAAAAGCAATGTATATAAGCTGAGGCAAAACGATTGTGTAAGGCAAGTGATTGATGAATTCGTAAGCCTTCAGCTTGAAATCCCTCAGCCCTCGTCTCTTATTTCCCCTTCTGATTTGCTTTCTTGTCTATTCTCTTCTTTTCTCAGACAATTCATTCATGTTCATGTGATTGAAGAATTTCATTGCAAATTGGTATCTGGGAATTTCGCTCTTATTTCATCAATTTTCCTCTTTTTTTCAAAAACACACAATTTCCTCAATTATGTATTCAAATTTTGTCATCTGTTATTGCTCATAAATACAATATCTTCTCAAATTCAACTCCAATGACCTCCTTCTATTAAGGTCCTCCAAAGAGTAAAGGACATTGAGATTTATTTCACAAGTCACTACATATTACTTCAAATTAAATAAATAACAAGACAAAAATAAAAATGTAAGCACAATTTTTTTTCTTTTGATGTTATTAAGAACAATATTACAATGACAAAATACATTGTGTACCTAGAGAAACAACAATTAGAGATACCTTATTTTGTATTTCGACCATCCTTGTTTTTTTTGTTTTTTTTTTTAAAATATTATCAGATATTTCTTTGTCCATGGTCTAGTCAGAACAAAAAAAGGAGAATTTATTCTGCTATATTTTAGTTTCCTATTTAATTTCAGCTAACTTAATCATAATATTAGTTAAAATTTTTTTGGACCAAGTTATAGATGAAATATTAGTAGTATTACAACAATATTACTTATATTATCAGTTTTTTTTATAAATAATTAATCGTATTAAGGAGGGGAAAGAATCTACATATTCTAGGCTCTGTTTCATGACCAGAGTGGATCTCAAAAGAAACCAAATTAGCTAGGGCATGCCACTTGCTCAAACCAAAGGAAAATATAGATTAAGAAGTACTAGTTGCAAAAATACATGGAGAACTAGATGAACAGAAAAAGCCAACTCCAAGGGAAATTGTGACGGAACCTCATTTTTTTTTTTGCTCCGTCAGAGACCACCCGGAACCGACACCCAAGATTTCAGATTCTTAGGCAATTCAGTCTGGACCGGTCATGCCATACGGGGTAAATTATCAAAAGTATAATTAACACAATCACAGGATCGCCAAGTGCCATATAATATTAATGGCTCCAACTCTTTTAACATTCCATTTCATTCGTACAGAGATGTCGTTCTAAAGCCTGATTACAACCAAAAGTTATAGGCGGAAGCAGATATATTCCAAGAGGTGCAAAAGTGGAAGCATAGACGTCCTCATACATGCCATTCAATGATATTTTCATTTAATACTATCAAAAATCTTTCAAAAGAATCTTCAACAGGCTCTCCCGATCCAAGATCCAGCTTGACCTAGTTTTGCTTGTCCGGCATTAATTCTACAGTCTCATCAGAAAAATTATAAAAGAATGAGCCGAACCCCAACAAGGTACTAAAAACATGCAATGAAATAATATCATGGAAATTTTTAAGATTCATGATCAATGCAAAGATTCGGAGTACGTAATATAACAACTCAGTGTTGGTTTTTCTAGCATATAATTTACTGTCTCATATAAGTTTCGGAGTCCAAAGTTTAGTGTCAAAGTTCGGAGTTCTTGGCTCATGTCAAAATTCAAAGTTCTCAAATTCATATCATTTTTATTGGCATTTATTATCCAAAGGGACCTAGGCTGGTAAGCCCTACCAACCAAGGGGGAGAGTAATCGGGAATAGATTGTGTTCACTTCACACAATCAAAGGCCAAAATTCATATTCGTATTCATATCCTTTCCATAGGATAGATTATGTTCTATGTACTCCACACAATCAAAGGCTTCTATTCTAATTCATATTCTACCCTCTCATTACGTCCCAAGGAGGGGCAGACCACGTATAACTCCATGGACGGAGTTATTCTCGATTACTACTGTAATATTCTAAAGCATGTCGGATTACCTTATCTGACTGTGTGACAATGCTAGGTCCGATCTTATTCGTTCATAGTTCATTGTGTCTTAAGGTCAATTCACAATTTATATGCTCCATTTTTCGGACTGATACAAAGGGCCTTCTTATTTTGACATCACGTCTCCAGGCCGATTCAAAGTTCATATGTTTCATTTTCCGAACAGATTCAAAAGGGCCTTTACATTTTGTTATTCCAGTTTCATGTCAAGTTTTCATGCAAGGCAACTCCGAACATGATTTGAACAGACAGCATGGGTCAAATATGAAATCCAAATCAGAATTTTATTCATGCAAAGCAATCCGACCGTACATTAAGCTTAGAGCCTTAAATCAAGATTACGAATAAAATTTATATTATTCATGCATTCCTCGCAGTTAGCATACAGAGATATTTAAAAGCAATGATTATAGAAAACAAGTCTGAAGTATTCTTGCATTAAAATGTTCTAAAAGACTTAACTTAAAATCGAAAGGTACACTTGCTCGATTTCCCAAACTGTCCACTCCGACTGGCGTAAGGCTATCTCTTCCTCATTGCCTCTCACCTTTTCTTTCTTCTACAGATTTTCTGCACTCCTTTCTCAAACTAGGAGTTCAGTATATATAGAGGAGGGGTTAGGTGGAAGCAAGTGGGGTAAGTTACCTACTTGGTACTTTCTTTTGGAAGGTCAACAGAGTAGATAAGGGTAGTTTACTTACTCTGATTAGATTGGAGTAGTTGGATCTAGTCCGTCTAAATAACAAAGTCGACCTTTATTGTCTTCAGTTTACTTTGGTTTTCAACGCCTTTAATTTATTCTGATCAATAATTCCTAAATCCGATCAACAACTCATCGTCAATTCCAACCGGCCAGCATTTCTCCTTACTCAAAACCAGTCAACGTTTCCTCCTTACTCAAAACCGGTCAACATTTCCTTCTTGTTCAAAACCGGTCAACATCTACATGACCATCCACACCGGCCTCTTGTACTTATACAAAGCAGTCCGGCCTTCATGAGGGCTCAAACTACTCCGGCTTTCCAAGGAGACAAGGCTACTGCGGCCTTCAAGCTTCCCATGAGGTACTTCGGCCTTCAAGCCTCCCATGAGGCACTTTGGCCTTTATGTGGCATAAAGCTACTCCGGCTTTCATGTGGCATAAAGCCACTCCGATTTTCACGCGACACTAAATCACTCTGTTTTTAAGCCGCATTAAATCGCTCTGGTTTTCAAGCCTTTTACGAGTTATTCTAGATTTCAAGCTACAATAAATCACTTCGGTTTTCAAGCCTTTCACGAGTTACTTGGATTTCAAGCTACAATAAATCACTTCGGTTTTCAAGCCTTTAATGAGTTATTCCGGATTTCCAAGCTATAATAAATCACTCCGGTTTTTAAGCTTCAATAACTTGCCGTTTTGCATTAACACACATCCTAAACCAGCTTTAGAAGTGTCACAATATACTTCAAAACCTCCTGGACCGTCCGGAATTGTCAGTACCGGAGCTATTGTCAAGCAATCCTTTAGCTTTTGAAAACTTCGGTCACAATCTTCAGTCCAGTCAAACTTGACCTCCTTAGTTAACTGATTTAGGGGTACGACAATTTGTAAAAAAGTTTCTACAAAACGCCCAAAATAACCGGCCATGCTAAGAAAACTCCGGACTTCTGTGACGGAAGTAGACCAACTCCAATTTTTAACGGCTTCTACCTTCTTTGGATCCACAGCAATTCCTCCATTAGAAATTATATGTCCCAAAAATACTACTTCCTCCGGCCAGAATTCACACATTTTCAATTTAGCATACAACTCCTCTTCTTGAAGCACTTGGAGTATGGTCTTTAAATGGATTTCATGTTCCTCATGATTCTTAAAGTATATCAAAATGTCATCTATGAACACCACCACAAACTTATCAAGATTAAGGCCTAAACACTATTCATCATATCCATAAAAGCTGCCGGAGCATTTGTAAAACCACAGGGCATCACTAGAAATTCATAATGCCCGTACCTCGTTCTAAAACCTGTTTTGGCCACATCCTCCTTTATCCTCAGCTGATGGTTTTCGGACTTCAAATAAACTTTTGAAAATACCCGTGATCCTTGTAATTGATCGAACAAGTCATCAATACGCGGCAAAGGATATTTGTTCTTTATTGTGATTTTATTCAATTCACGGTAATCCACACATAGCCGTAGAGATCTGTGCTTCCTTACGAACAGCACCGGCGCACCCCACAGAGATATACTTGGTCTAATGAATTCCATATCCAACAACTCATGAATTTGCAATTTTAGTTCCTTTAATTCAGCAGGTGCCATGCGGTAGGGTGCCTTAGAAATCGGAACAGCACCGAAAATAACCTTAATTTCAAATTCAATTTTCTGATAAGGAGGTAATTCAGGCAACTCCTCTGGGAAGACATCCTCAAATTCACATACCACCAAAATATCTTTAGCCCGCACATCATGACTTCCAATAGTACTGGCATATGCCAGGTAGGCTTGGTATCCACTTTGCATCAAATGCTTAGCATGTAAAGTAGAAACTTACATAGGCACCTCCTTCCTGCTAATCGCTTGAAATAAGAACGGATCAATTCCAGGTATTGACATTCTTCTGAAAACAATCGATATTGACATGGTATTTGGCTAGCCAGTCCATTCCTGAGATAACATCAAAGCCACCCATATCTAACAGTACCAAGTCTACCACCAGACATTTCCCATTCACCTCAGTCTCACATTCAGGGTACGTGACACTTGTTACTATTGAGGACCCAGTGGAGGATGAAACAGCTAAAGCAAAATTCAAAATCCTTGGGGCAGACAACATAACATGAAAATTGCCGAGAAACAAATGAGTGTATAGACCCAAAGTCAAATAAAACAGAGGATGGAATTCCACAGATAAGGAGGGAACCTTCCACCACATTTGGAGATCTTTCAGGATCCTGCACTGCTACTGCAAAAGCCTTAGCCCCAACCGTTAGCTTCTTTGCTTCCATCCTTCTAGGTAAAGTACAGTCTTTCATCAAATGGCCTTGTCGCCCACAGTTAAAACATGCCCCAATTGCCTTGAAGCAAGGCCTCCCAGCATGGTTCTTGCCACAGAGGGTGCAATCAGAGGCAAAAGTGTGAGGGTTTGTCACTGATTGGGCTTCTATTGTACTTTTCCCCTAAACTGCTATCTTCGCCTTTTTAGATGACCCTAAGGGCTCCAAATTAGACCCAGAGCTAATGCTCATCCGGCCAGCAGCCATTCTTGCGAAAAACTTCTGAGTTTCCAGCTCTTTTTCGAATATTAACGCCCTATCTAAAATGTCTGCATATGTCTGAAGCTTCTAGGTAACTGTCTTCTAATATCATCCCTTAGTCCTTGTTGGAATTTCTTAGCCTTCATTAGCTCATCCTCCATAATATAAGGCGCGAAACGGGATAACTCCACAAATTTTGCGTCATACTCAGCCACCGTATGGTTTCCTTGCCTAAGTCACATAAACTCTTCCTCTTTTTGATCTTGAGGACTGGAGGGAAAATATTTATCCATAAATGCCTCTTCGAACATTCCCCATGTGATTTCCTCATCGGGCACCCCAAACGCCCTATTTTGTATGTCCCATCAGCTATTAGCCACTCCTTCCAATTTGTAGTCCGCAAAGGCGACTTTCTCTTCATCATTGCACCGTATTACCGTAAAAAAGTTTTTCATTCTTTTAAGCCAAATATTTGCTTTGACTGGATCTAGTTCTCCCAAGAATTCCGGCGCTCTTTCAACCGTAAATTTTTAATAAGCTGTCGGGCCAGGATTTGCTGCAACTGGCTCTGGTACTGGAACTGGAGTCATATGTCGTTGCTCCATCGACTCTTTTATGGTTATCATTCTACCCATTAGATTTATATATTCAGCCTCCCGATCTGAGGGTATAACCGCACCACCCTGATCATCCCTTCTTCCTCTTCTGGCAGCCATATATATCCTATAATTAAAAATAGGACAATAGTAATAAACCTCAGAGGATCGGGTTATGGGGAGGGCTTAACAATTATTCATGAAAATTTAGGATCGGCCTCCTACATTCCTATCTAAGCTTAGTGTCCCTGGCCTAGTTCTATTCAAACCTATGCTTCCGTTTATGATCAATCATTCCTAAGGCATCTCGTTTTCTCTCTGATACCAACTGTGACGGAACCTCAGTTTTTTTTTGCTCCGTCAGAGACCACCCGGAATTGACACCCAAGATTTCAGATTCTTAGGCAATTGAGTCCGGACTGGTCATGCCAAACGGGGTAAATTATCAAAAGTATAATTAACACAATCACAGGATCGTCAAGTGCCATATAACATTAATGGCTCCAACTCTTTTAACATTCCATTTCATTCGTACAGAGATGTCGTTCTAAAGCCTAATTACAACCAAAAGATAAAGGCGAAGGCAGATATATTCCAAGAGGTGCAAATGTGGAAGCATGGACGTCCTCATACATGCCATTCAATGATATTTTCATTTAATACTATAAAAAATCCTTCAAAAAAATCTTCAACAAGCTCTCCCGATCCCGGATCCAGCTTGACCAAGTTTTGCTCGTCTGGCATTAATTCTACAATCTCCTCTGAAAAATTATAAAAGAATGAGTCGAACCCCAACAAGGTACTAAAAACATGCAATGAAATAATATCATGGAAATTTTTAAGATTCATGATCAATGCCAAGATCTGGAGTACGTAATATAACAGCTAAGTGTTTGTTTTTCAAGCATATAATTTACTGTCTCGTATAAGTTTCTGAGTCCAAAGTTTAGTGTCAAAGTCCAGAGTTCTTGGCTCATGTCAAAATCCGAAGTTCTCAAATTCATATCATTTTTATTGGCATTTATTATCCAAAGGGACCTAGGCTGGTAGGGGGAGAATAATCGGGAATAAATTGTGTTCACTCCACACAATCAAATGCCAAAATTCATATTCGTATTCATATCCTTTTAATAGGATAGATCGTGTTCTATTTACTCCATACAATCAAGGGCTTCTATTCAAATTCATATTCTACCCTCTCATTACGTCTTGAGAAGGGGCGGATCACGTATCACTCCATGGACGGAGCTATTCCTGATTACCACCGTAATGTTTTAAGGCATGTCGGATAACCTTAGCTGACTGTGTGACAGTGCTAGGTCCGATCTTATTCATTCATAGTTCATTGTTTCTTAAGGCCGATTCACAATTTATATGTTCCATTTTTCGGACAGATACAAAGGGCCTTCTTATTTTGACATCACGCCTCCAGGCCGATTCAATGTTCATATGTTTCATTTTCCGGACAGATTCAAAAGGGCCTTTACATTTTGTTATTCTAGTTTCATGTCAAGTTTTCATGCAAGGCAAATCCGAATATGATTTGAACAGAAAGCATGGATCAAATATGAAATCCAAATCAGAATTTTATTCATGTGAAGCAGTCCGACTGTACATTAAGCTTAGAGCCTGAAATCAAGATTACGAATAAAATTCATATTATTCATGCATTCCTCGCAGTTAACATACAAAGATATTTAAAAGCAATGATTATAGAAAACAAATCTGAAGTGTTCTTGCATTAAAACGTTCTAAAAGCCTTTAACTTAAAATCGAAAGGTACACTTGCTCGATTTCCCAAACTGTCCACCCCGACTGGCGTAAGGCTACCTCTTCCTCTTCGCCTCTCACCTTTTCTTTTGTTTTTTTTATAGATTTTCTGCACTCCTTTCTCAAACTAGGAGTTCAGTATATATAGAGGAGGGGTTAGGTGAGAGCAAGTGGGATAAGTTACCAACTTGATACTTTCTTTTAGAAGGTCAACAGAGTAGATAAGGGTGGTTTACTTATTCTTATTAGATTGGAGTAGTTGGATCTAGTCCGTCTAAGTAACAATGTCGGCCTTTATTGTCTTCAGTTTACTCTAGTTTTCAATGCCTTTAATTTATTCCGATCAATAATTCCTAAATTCGGTCAACAACTCATCGTCAATTCCAAC
>JAOVVI020000640.1:0-29707 GCA_028571085.2 Nepenthes alata | reverse complement strand
AGGCGGACGACCAACTTACAAGTGATACACCAAGTTTAGCAAGCCAATACAACGAGTAACTTGAAAAACAGCGATAATGGCAAATACATGCAACATCAATAAATCAGTTGTTTTATCACTTACAATATATTTACATCAATACACCAAAGAAAGTGAGGAGTACAAAAACGTATGGAGGACCAGAGCTCCCAGGAGGCGGTGGAGACTCTTGACCACTCTGGAGCTACCACACAAGGCTCTCACGATGCTAGACAGGCCGGTTCACTGGGTCAAGATACTTAACTAGAAAATTGGGGTCCACCAGCCGAGCAATGCACTGGCTAATGTTGACCACCTCCCATAACCGTGCGAACAGCACGTTTTAGACCTCGTGGGGACAAATGCGAGTAGTCAACTCGTTCTCCAATGTAGCCATTTGCCACACGAGCTGATCAATGCGCCGCGTAGCCTGGCTAACCTCTTCTATTAGGCGGATGTTCTCCTCTTTCAGCTTATTGTTTTTCTCCACCAGACTAATCACCACAGCCTCTCTCAAACTGACGTTCTACTCTTTCAGCCTAGCATTCTCCGCTTCCAGGCTGGCCAACACAGACTACAGAGCGACTGCGTCCTCCTGGTGCTCCGCCCTCAGCAACTCCAACTCCTCATCGAACCAGGCGATGTCCTTGTCTCGGTCAGAGATCACCACGTCTCGCTGGCCCTGTGCCTTAGTAACGGCACCAGAAACTTTATCTGCCTGCAAAAACCCTAAGAGTCAGCAACGGAGGCAAAAATGACAAGGAAAGTTGTGAATGTTTACCTGCCAAACTCTGCGCACAAGCCTTGCTAACTTGCTGCGGTCTCTAGGTCCAGGCAGCAGAGGACTGGAAACTATGAACTCCTGAGTAGGCCTAGCAGTAGCGTCCGCCAAAGACTCCTCCAACTCCGCCATGAGGTCCGCCGCCCCTGCAAGCTCTCTGGCGACAGACTCCTCCGGCCTCCCCACAACCAAGCCCCCCACCTCTGTAGGCTCTCGGGCGGCAGACTCCTCCAGCTTCTCCTCAGTGAAGCCCACCACCTCAGCAAGCTCTCCGGCGGGGGGCACCCCAAGCACCTCACGAGGCTCACCGGCAACATGCTCCTCAAATAGTGTAACAATCAGCGCAACAAGAGGCTATGCAGACACCTCCAGGAGCTCTCGAGCAGGCACCTCTACCGGCGACTCAGCAACCCTCCCCACGGAGGGCTCCGCGGGTGACTCTGAGGGCACCAAAGGCTCCGGTCGTGGTAGGGCCAGAACGATGTTGCTAGTGGTGGAGCGCAGCTTGGCCCTATAAGCCTTAACAGCAGACTCGACGCCGCTAACGCCAGAGCTATCTCCTACTCCAGCAAACTGACCAGCCAGAACATTCCCTGGCTCAGTAGAGGAGGAAGAAGGCATCACCACCGCCGCCGTCGCCACCCTTTTTTGTCCTAGACTTGTAAGAGATTCCACGCTGGATGGCACCCTAGCAGACCTGATCACAATGGTGCCCGCATTCCTCTTTCAGGAAGGCATCCTCATCCTCTGCTCCGGCAAGGGCAGACCCCATTTCGCCTTCCTGGCCTCAGTACGAGAGACCAGGTGAACTCTCCGAACGTCGTAAAGGTGGCCCTCCACCAAATCAAACAGCGACTCCAGGCACTCCGTCTCCTTATAAGCAGGAGTCTCATTATAAATGTCGAGCACCTTGCCCCACTCCCTGGCTAATGGCCAGGACTCGTCCACATAAATAAAGAAGAACCGATTTTTCCAGTTCTTCAAGAAGTCATATATGGCGGTGCTGATCTAGAGACCGCCACACGGGGCCAGGGAGATCCAGTCCGCTCCCTGGTTGAACTTGAACAGGACCCTGACTATCTCCACCGTCAGCCGCTTCGTATGCTGACAAAGAAAAATGTGAAACGTGCACAAGTACCGCACAGCGTAAGCGTAGAACTGTGAGATAAAGACTCTGAAGGCGGTCAGAATCTCCAGTAACTCATCGGAGATGGGAAGGCGCAGCCCACTCTTCAAATTGGCCTCATAAATGGGGATGCAGCCTTCGGGCGACGAGCACACCCTGTCCTCCTTGCCAAAAACTCGAAAGACGATCGCCTTGGGGATATTGAACTTCACGTACAACTCCTTCACGTCAGTCTCTGTGAGGATCGAAGCTATCCGTGTAACGGAAGCCATGGATATGGAAGCCATGGAGTTACAAGACACTTAGAATTTGTCACGAACCCGGATCAAACAGGTCAATTTAAATAATTAATTACATTTTCTAAAATTTAAATTTTCAAATAATTTTAAACAAAAAATCCTAAGTCCCAAAATTCGGGTGTGAAAAAACCAAATAAATAGGACCCAACACAAATTAAAATCCATACAGGACCTCATTGAACAACCGTCCGAACAAAAATAATACGACCTATTCCATAGTCATCGTAATGGAGATAACAATTCCAACCAAAATCACGAATCAAACATAATAAAATATTCCACAGATTAAAAAATATTACCATGGGCCTATAACGGGCCAATTTCCATAATACAATCATATCAATTTTTAATTTTTAACCATAACAAACTAATACTCACCAAATCAGACGAATTGCTGACGGATCACGTCCTAACTCCTACAGTGCATTCGAAACTTTTACTCTGAAGGGTCAAAACAAAAAACGTGAGTCAAAAGCCCAATAAGTATCATATTTAGACAAAATGAGTCCAATAAATTAGATGAGAGGTCAATGGATGAAAATCCAATCAAATTTCAGAATGAATCCAAATCGCCGATAAAATAAATACAATAGAAATCTAAGATCCAAAATCCAAAATTCAATGGTAGTCTCGTACTCAGAATAAATATCAAAAATATATCAGATGCGAAATCAGACCAAAGAGGGGTTTACAAATACTTTCCTGAACCTCAAACTTTGTAGATTTGAAGAAAGGATGTTCCAAAGTGCCCAAACAGTACCCTTTCTCTCACCTCCGTGTGCGTTGCCCACGCCTCAGCCACACGCTCCTCTGCGCAGCTTCCGCACGCTACTGTCGCTGCATTAACACTGCCGGCCGATTTGCCACCATCGCCGCCTCGGACTGCCAACCCGAAGCCACCTCCTGCCACACATCACCATTGTGGCTTCTCTCCTCGCGCCCAACCCAACAGCAGCTGCAAGTGCAAGCCCCTCTCATTGTCCACAGTTGTCGTCAACACCGAATGCCGGCTCCTCACCACACCTAACGGCCTTCCCAGCGCAGAATCTCCGACCGAAAGCCCATCGTTGCCTCCTCGCATCGGCTTCTCTCTCTCCTTGAGCGACCCCTGCCGTGTGCGCCGTCACTGACCACCACCACATGGCCTCCTTCATGCGGCGCCGCCGTCGATGACCCAGCTCCTCTCCTATGTCGCGCGCCACTTCTTCTTTTCTTTTTTTTTGTTTTTTTATTATATATATAGATATATCATATTGTTATTATTATTATTATTATTATTATTATTATATTTATTTATTTATTTTAAATTTTCTTTTATTCCAAAAACCAAACCGATATTCAGGCGATAGTACAAGCACACCTCGAGTGTCGGCCCGACAAATCCAAATATCCTCCAAATTTTATAATATGTAAATTAATTTTTACTACGTCCAATTTATCAAAAATCATAATTAATATTAAATTAATTAAAATAAAAATCTGGAATATTATAGAATTTTTTCAGCAAATAAGGTGGAAGGAAATCGTGGAAAATTCGAAAACGTAACGGACGGTCTACTTAAAGAACAGTGTGAATGCCGGAGAAGTAATCCGTCTCGTGAACGTGCGCCCATCATTGCTGCCACGTGTCGTACCCTAAACAGGCGCAGTCGAATCAAATCCTCTATCGCATTAATTACCGGGATCCTAAATTCATCGCGTATAGACACGTGGCCACCTTTTCGACTGATAGGCCAACCGATGATGGAAAGTCCTTCCAACTCCCACAGGTTCTCCGGATTTCTGCCTTAGACGGTAAACGAATCCGGTCCACTCTTCCTTCAGAAGTTCTTCGGATCTTAGCCAAGATGATCAACGAATCCAGTCAACAATCCCATTATAAGTTCTCCAAATTTTGGCCTAAACGGTTAAGGAATCCGGTCAACTCTTCCCTCAGAAGTTCTCCGGTCTTTGGCATGGTCGGTCAACGATTCCGGTCAACGCTTCCTTCACCAGTCCAGCAGATCTTGGCGGACACCAAGTCATGTGACCAGCAGACCAAGAGTTGTAGCCAGCTTCTTCATCAAGGTTTTCCACTCAAGCACGTCCCATCATGAACAAGATAGATGTCAGAGTCCAGACCACTAGCATGAGGGGCTAGTGATGGGTACGCCTATAGTAGGCTGGCCCAAGAAGGAGGAACGGCTCAGATCCACAAAAGCCTATATGTGTCTAAACGGTCAACACCAACCATTGACCGGACAAAAGGCCAAGGAGGCCGGCCAAGCTTGACATTAGGACGAAAAACTGGCTTACGAAGACGGTCAACGTTTTTGTTAACCGGAAGCGCCACAGTAAGCCGACCAAAGAGCTACCCTCACGTGGGCAAAGCCCAGTTTGGCCCACACTTCCGTCTTCGACCAGTAACGGTCTTCTTCCCTGATTTCGCGCTCTCCTAGAAGGTAATCTCCATTGTAACGGTCACCAACAGATTGAGCGCACATCCGATAAGGAAAGCGCCAGATTCCCCTTCCTGTCTGCTAAAAAACCCTAACGGTTACAAAATGCAGAAGGAAGGCAACCCATCAAGAAACCGTTACCGCCATTAATGCTCCACGCCAAGAAAGAGAGTAATCCCAACAGAGCGCAGAAATCAAGCCTTCCTACCCAAGGAAGGCCGCCTAGCATCTCAGCTATAAAAGCCCATGGAATTCTCACTCCAAGGCACGCATTCAATCTCAGACAAAAACGCTCTTAATACTTGCATACAGCTGCCTTCATCATCAAGGTTTCTCTCTCTCTCTACTGCAAAGCTTTCATGCTTTCAGTGAACAATTCGCTCTTTGTTACTACGTTCCCAGCGAACACGGTGCTAAGAGCTAGTGCTCCTCACGAGCCAGCAAAAGCCTCTCTCGACGAGAGCAACCCACCGTCCCAAACACTTTTCCAGCATTCTCACTGTATTCATTTCCTTTACCTTCTAAATTCGAAGGCCATTTAATGACTTGAGCGTCGGAGTGTTTTTTGGTGGGATAACCTCCCGCCGTCACCTGACCTCTTGTTTGTTGTAGTGATGTGCAGGATCCAGACTCAGTGGACGGAGCCAGATTCAAACGATCAACTCGACCCGAATATGTTCGAAACTTGAATCCAAGACGCATCAATAACATTTTATTTTAGAAAATATATTTATTTTAGAAAATTATGTCACATTTTATTTTAAGAAATTATGTTTATTTTCTAATTAATTTAGGAGTAGAGTTTCTCTATATAAAAATCATAATTCTATTGTTGAATGTATTATGATGAGTTGAATGAAATTTAAGTGATTGTGATTCTCTTCTCTCTGTTGATCTCTCTACTTCTCTTCTATCCGTTCCTCCTCCTATTTCTTTCCCTTCTCCCAATTTTTTCTCCTTCCATTCCCCTATTTTTCCCCCTTCCCTGCATCAAAACGACTCCTTATTACAGCATATGAAGATAGTTTATACAGTCAAACCCTAGCTCCTGCATGCATACATCACCACATTTCCTAGCTCTTTCAACTACAAAGAATTTCACACTGAGCACGGACTACCAATATGGAAAAAAAAAAATACATAGACATTTTATCTCATCAAGAAGGGATGGAAAATTGGAAATCCCTAAGATTTAAGATTGAGCAATTTAAGTTGCTAGAGCACAAGGTGTCTTCTAACACGAAAACAAGGAAAGAACAGATGCTCCTAATACAGATGCTCATGCTTCCAGAAAAGGGAGCATGCGTAGATTGACCTCATTAAAATGGGGAATTGATGAATGGACAAATGCTCAAGGGTTTCATACATTGCAGGTTCTGGGACAGTTGTACATCGCCTTCCCCTCCAATGCAGAGAAATGAATCCTACATATTACTAGATTCCTCTCAATCTAGAGAACACAAATTATGGCAAATGAAGATATCAGGAGAAAATCTCATAGTCAACAGCTGCAAAATTCCTTTGGTTCTAGTTCTCAAGCCTCTAGAAGAGGCAGAAACCCAGTATTACAATGCAGATCTTTAGCCTGTGCAGCATCCTTTCCAAAATAGAAAACATGCACTACAGAGCCCATTCAATGACAGATTCCACAACTATCATCAAAGGGTCATGAACCAAAGACCAATGCCATTTCTCTTCTTACCCTCCATAAGTACGGAGATGGGCAAGAAGAAAATTAATAGATGGTGATGACAAATACTCCTGGTTGTAATAAAGCATATGCATAGCATATGATCATCAAACTCCACAAAGAAACAAATCAGCTTTGCATTACTGCAAACCAAACAATAGCACTAAAAGGTACATCCATACCATTAACTCTAGAATGAAGTCTGCTAGCAAGTGTTACTACAAGCAAGCAAACAAAGAATTACTACTGCAGTAGAATTAGCATTGCGCATAAGAGTCCATTATCAAATTCAGCATAAATTAGATGCTAAAAACAGTCACACACCAGCACAAGGGTGGACTCAACCAAGTAGTAAATATAAAGCCAGACAGAAATTGCACTGTTGAAAGGAAGATAACATCACTCAAAGAGTATATACGCCATATGCAATACAGGAAAGAGAGGGAGTATAAAGATTCAGATTTGTCAAGGAGGTCCACAGTAAGCCCACTCTGTTTGCAACCACGGACAGGAAGAAGGCAAACCGCCTGATAAAAGACAGCCTATCTACAGATTGGTCATAAGAGGATGGAATAATCCACAGGAAGCCTTGATATCTGTGTATTTTCTTACATAAATCTGATCCTTGAAAACTCTAAACACTGACTCATTTTCCCTTGAAATTCCAAACGGATGAACCATACAGTTACATTATGGAACATTTTGTGTTATTTAATTTTTGTCATACGAGGAAGATAATTTTTGGTGAATTAATTTGGGTTATTTAATTTGTCATATTTTGGATATATTTTGGGTCATGCTTCAAATATAATTATTTCACAATATGAGTCTAAATAATCTGGGGATTTATTTGATGGTTTGAGGGAATTTTTCAAGGAACACCTGAATCACAACCTAAATTAATATCCTATATTTCCTGTGAGCCTCCGATTTTTTTTACCAAGCAACGGCTGGGAAGGCCTTGGGTTAAGTGGGTAAGTCATTGAAATATGAGGTGGCCATGGTCTATGTGATGTTTAATGAGTAAGAAAAACAGAAGCTAGAGGTGGCCATTACCTAAACGTGTGTTTGGTGACAAAGCATGGTCCATTTTGTACTTTCTTAAGGATCCCTACTAATTCTACATCTAGGATATAATGTAGCATAAGGTTGCTTGGTTTAAGGGGGCTTTCAGCTGCCTTTAGCAGGAAGAAATTTGACAAGGGGAAGAAGGAACATGAGGTTAATAAGGAAAAGGGGAAGGAAAACCTTGGTGGACAGATTTATGTAAGTTGATCTACAATCTTCTTCCCCTGTTTAAACTTCGATAATTCCAAAGTTTCTGAATTGAGTATTCAGTGTGATAAACATGAATTATGTAGGAGAATTTGTTGTAAATAAATACTTAAGACAAATTTGATGACATTTTATAACAAACATAATCAGAGCTCGAATTGTTATGATGAGTTAGAATTCATTGTTCAATTAGCTATGGCTGCATCATATATGAAGAGTTTCAAAATTTATTGATGTCATAATGAAGAAAATTGGTGATATATGAACCATTTTAGCGAAAATAAAGTCAAGCAGTGGACTCAGAATAGTGGCATTCGAGTTGACGTTTGATCGAGTTGACGTTTGAATGGCATTCAAATGCCAAGGTCCAAAGCTTAGCCTTTCAGCTGAAGTACGAATGCCAATCCAAGCATAGTGGCATTTGACCTAGCGTGTAAGGGACAGTATTTGAGCACTAAACTCAGCAGAGCAGTATTTTTAGAAAAGATTGTATTCTGTTTAAAAGCCAAATCGTAGAAAGTGACCTTAATCATATTGTAGATGGATTTAAGAAGTAAAGAGATGATCGTGTTTATTATGTGGACTTAAATTTATCTGACTTTGCATGAGGCCTTATGTTGAGTGGCATTTGAATATCATTTGAACACCAAAGGGGAAAAATTATTGAAAGTTGTCTACTTTAGGTATATTATAATTATTGTTGGTAATATTTCTTAGCAAATTTAAAGGGAGAATAAGGAATTTTATATGGAATTTGTGGCCAAATATGATGGTAAATATTTTAGTGGACATTGTAAAAATAAGGTGTTATGGTGATTAAAGAAGATGCTATAAGTTATGATATTTATTGCCGTAGAATTAGGAATGTTAAAGTATAAATTCCATCCATAATTTTGGTGATATAAAATTATATGGAGAATATAGGAATTTTAAGAATACATACTTGTGGAATTATAAATGATGAATTTAGGTTGCCAGCAAGGCGCCAAGTAAAAATTAAGGTCCCATATGATTGTTAGTGTCCTATTTTTAGTAAAAGGGATTTCTATTTAAGTATTGAAGGGATATAGATACTTGTAATTTGGAAGATATCATATATTTAGTGATAGTTGAGTTTATGTTGGCTTAGTGGACTAAATGGTAATTGAGAACTTGGAAGAAAGTGGATTTAGATTTGAACTGATTTGGATGTTTATCTATCTCCATAGTTACTCGATGACCTTTATTGACATTGTTGTCTTCTAGTTCAATTATCACATCTTCCAGTTTTCTGTACTTTTATTGGTTATTTTATGTTATCGTACAATCTTCACTACGATTTTGACATTTCCTAAACATTTTTTTATGTTATTTGCCATGATTTTGTTGATGTTACCATTATTGGTAGATCGTAGTAAAGAACTACAAGGGAATATAATAGAACTACTACTGTAAAGATCTTTGATATTATTTGTTATAGTCTAATGTAGCATGATATTTTATTCTACATTTCACCGATAAAGTAAAAGAAGATGTATGAAGGAACTAAAGAATCCGAAAAGATAGATCTCGAAGGTCACAAGTTTAGTCTACATTATCTATTATTGAGGCCATTCTGGCAATCTAAATCTCAAGAATATGTTTACATGATTATGTATTTTTCCATTAGAACCAATGAGTATTGGATACCTGGGATATTCAGTGAATTATTGGTTAACTAGTCAGACCACAATTATTGAGATGCTCTTGGCATTGCCCAAGGTGATAGAAAGTAGTCATATTTTTTGAGAAATTTTCGAAACTAATGGGAGCATAAAATCACTAGCCTTCTTAGGTCCACAGTATTGGAAAATATAATTCTCATAGATTCTTCTTGTTAAGATTTTAGTGGCCTTATGAGCATATGTGAATTTAGGGAACTCAAATATCAAGATGCAACTTAACAGGCACGATAAATAGGCTCCCTAAATTGCCCATAAACCACCAAATAATAATTCCCAAATTACTAAGACCCCTTTTATGAAGTAATTATATCCAAAGCATGCCCCAAACTATATCCAAAATATGACAATTTAAATAACCCAAATTAATGCACCTAGAAATATCTTCCACATATGACAAAAATTAAATAACATAAAAAATCCGATATGTCAAACATTATATAGTAATACAAAGAGGACAAGAAACAATTGTAACATAATCTTATGTCTAACTAAGTGGAGTCAATTATATGAATTCATTATTGCCATTCCACTCGAAATAGTATAATATCCTCTAAAAGTACAAGTAATTTTAAACAATTCTTACAAAATACACTCCAAGATTTTTCAAATCTGCCACTACCTTTCTTTCCTCCAATCACAATTAACTCATATTTTCTCACCAGTGCTTCCTTCGGCCTAAATTTTAAATGCCTAACCACCATAAATGTCCTTCCCTCATCGTATCTACTATAAGTGCATTTTCTATGCATTTACAAATGACCACATTCATTATTTTATCTTTTTATGTGACTTCACTTATCTATCATAGCATTTTCATCTCTATAACACTTAGCGTTTATACATGTTATTGTTAGATTGTCCAACATTTTGATATATAAAATATGGCGAGTCCAATGTTCAAATGTTTCTTTCAATTTTTGATGCATATTTCTATTATAATACACATACGATGTAATTTTCCATTTTGAACATCCTATATTAATCGCATGTGTCACATTATTGCTTATATCTGTGGTTTCTTAAATAATGGATCCCAAATAACAAAATCTATGATTTTTAGGAATATCTTAATCATTTATTTTAATATGTTCATTATTCTGTCCAATATTATTAAAATCACACTATAAATATTCAGTTTTACATCTACTTAAGTCGTTTAAATTCTCATGCCTCAGTCGAATGTGCTAATTTTATTTTTTACCGAATACAATATCTGAAAATAGCCTATACTAAGGAACCTCATCTTGAACATATATCATAAGTTGATCCATAACTAAGGGAAAGAGGCAAGGACTAAAAGTAGACCCTTGATACACTTCTAATTTAACAGGAAAATCCTTAGTGTTTCTTCTCATAGTTCTAACACTTGCCATTACTCTTGCATACATCTTTGATTACCTCAACAATTGTTCAACAAACTTTTTACCATACTATTTGCGTAGATATTCTATGAATAAATACTCTATTTTTAAATCATATTGGAAAAAGGAAAATGATAATAAGTACAAGAAAGGCCGCCCTCTATCTAAAAGCACATCCAAGCAAGAGCCAATATGGAGATTGGTTTTGCATGTGTATGCCAAGGACCAAGTATTCAAAACTAAGAGAAGCATATACCCTAGTAGATAAGTCTGATGATCCACCAATGAGAACTCTGTTTGCAACTCCAGAAAGATCATCAACCAGCATAGTTCCTTCCAAATCAGGATATGAAGCTGCTGAAAAACGCCAGAAAGGAGCAGACTCCCCCCTTTTTTCCCTCCTTAAGGCAATCTATGAAGCACAGTATTTAATTAAATCACATAAGAGTAAGACAAGTGGTTAAACGGATGATAGACAGAAAAATAAGAGTAGAGTTTGTTAGAAAAGATTTGATGACCAACAATATCTTACAAAAAATTGGTGCAACATCAAACCTTTCCAGTACGTGCAATTTCTTTGATTCCAAATTTATTTAAATTTCTTTGAACAGCAACTATCTTTCCAGGATCTCCAGTTACCTGCATTGCCCAATTGGCAAGTAAATAAAATTTTGCTGAAAACTATTCAATAGATGGAAAAAACTGAAATTTCAGGATACACATTCAAATTCACATCTTGCAAATTTTGAGACTATCGATGAAATGATGACACTTAAGCCAATATAGAATGAGAAACCGATGCAGTATTGACTTTTGATACCATGTGAAATCTAAACTCTAAATGATGCGGACATCATGAATATTCCAAATGAGAAGAGTTTTAATTTTATTTGATAAGAAGTAATTATATTTTATTTGATTGTAATTTTAATTCAGAGATTTTATTAAAAGATTTTATTTTATATGATTTTAATTTTATTTGAGAGATTTTATTGATAGATTTTATTTGATGAGATTTTATTTTATTTTAAAAAATTATGTCATATTATTTTTTTACTAGTTAGAAAATTATTTTGTTTCCTAATTAATATAATAGTAAAATTTCTCTATATAATGGCCCTAACTCTATTATTTGAAATATGATTAATGAGTTGAATGAAATTTAAATGATTGATTCTCTTCTCTCTATTGATCTCTATTTCTCTCTATTCTTCCTCCTCCTGTTCCTTCCCCTTCTCCAAATTTTTTCTTCTTTCCCTCCCCTCCTTCCCTCTTCCCTGCATCACTAAACCTCATGATTTCATAGTACTTAACAGGTGCTTTCATAGTACTTAAATTCTCACAAGACAGCATTTCAGAGGTGCTTTCACTAGCCTTTTCACTTCTACACAACTCTGATAGAGCAATAGGTACAACAAACTCTGAAGTAAACAACTTAACAGGGGTTTTTCCTATCAATTCTTGTAGGGAGATCTCAATTTCTCAACCTATTCCATCTGTTTTCATAAATTAACCAACTATGTCAGATTTTCTTTTGTAATCAATTTATGTATGATATATCTCTTCTTTCTTTTTTTCTGAGAACATGTATGGCATCTCCCTTCTTCATACATCACATCCGCATATATTGTGTTCAACTAGAATTTTCTACTGAAAATCTTAATAAATTTCCAGCACTTGTGTGGTCTATGAATGCCCTTCTTTCGTGTTAGAGTTTCAAAAGAAATGACAATTCAGAAGCTAAATTTTATTGCTAAGCAAGTGCAGCACTAGCATTTCACTCACTTTAAGTGGAAACAAGCACACCAGGCATACTCAGAGGACTATGCTTGGAACTGTTATTAAAAAATTTTAAACAAAAAATCAGAATTGAATGTTCCCTAAAAAGCCTCCTAAAAAGTTTATTGAAAAAAGTTGTAATTTAGAACTTTACAAAAACTCCCCAAAAAAGCACTTTTGACAGAACTTACAATTTCCAGATTTTTACCAAAAAAATTTCACAAAAATAAAAAACACCACACCTGCATAGTCCAAAACGAAAATACCCTAGGCATTCCAAGGGAGGCGGCCTTAGGACAACATACCATCATTGAACTAGTTGCAATCAAAAACAACTAAGCAAGTGTTGGAATGTTGTTCTTATGCATTTATAGGTGAAGGCTTTTTTGTCATTATACTTAGTTGTAACTATATGTTCGCACACATAAACAGCCAGGCCAGCACTAATGGAATTTTTCGAGCTTCCCACACTTATGCCTTTGTATTCTAACAACTCAAGTTCAATTATCTTGGGTCCAAATCTTACTTTTTTCATATATATATATATATATATATGTATATATGTATGTATGTATATGTATATATATATGTATGTATATGTATATATATATGTATGTATTACTCTTTTTTTTCTTCGACATGGTATTAGAGTCAACCCGAATCAATTCTTAGGGTAAATAAAACTGAACATTCGTTCCTCACTTTTTTCACTTTTCCTCTTTTCGTGTTGCGCAAACACCTGAAAACCCTATAATTTGTCAATAACATCCCAACCCTAGTCTATGCCACCGGCAACATTATTTTTTGTTGCACTTTATCTTATCATCCCACTCCTTAATCGTGTTTCTCCCTACTATCGTTGCCTAATTTGTGGTTTGCAGAAGATTGTCCGAGTTCTAAGTTTAAGATCCTTCGAGTTCTGAGTTCCATGCTTGTGATCTTTCTTCTGCGGAGGGTAGTCTTCAAATTGTTGTGGCCTGCAGAAGAGAGTCCAAGTTCTAAGTTTGAGCATCATTCAAATACAGAGTTCAAGAGTGAATGTTTCTTCGGCGAATGGTTGTTTTCAAATTGTTGTGATGGTGGTTTTCTTGATTGGAAGGCTCTTGATCCAGCTAATATTAAAACACCATTAATTTCAAAGGCTGCTACTACCCCATTTTTGCAAATAACCAATCAGCAACTTCGTAAAACCACTTATCAACACAGGAGGAGAATTATTTTACTTACCATAAGAGAACTCGATAATAAAAATCATCTGATTGGCAATCCTCCTCACCCTCAATCTAACCCTATTGAAGCAAAAACTTAGGACCAGTTCCTTAAGCGGAAAACTGGGGCTGTTTTCAAAAACATTTTTCAAAAAATTCAAAAAATGTGTTCAAATACATCTGTTTCTCATTTAGAAAACTACAAAATAGAGTTTCCAATTTTTCACTTTCAAATTGAAATTTGAAAAACTCATAAAACATCAAAAAGATGTTTTCCATAATTTTTCACTGGCTATAATACAAAGTTTTCAATAGTTTTCTAAATCCTGCTAATACAATAATATACAAAGTTTTCAATAATTTTCTAAATCCTACAAATACAATAATATTTTGAGAATATATATTTAGGAAAATATTATTTGATATCAAATATAAATATCTGTATTTAATAAATAATGAAAATTCGATTCAATTCATATCTAATTTTATTTGTATTTTTTAAATTTTTTCATTTGAATTAATATTTTTATAAAAATTATTAAATTGATATAAATTATATTTATACGGTTGAAAATACAATTATTAAAAAAGTAGTCATGAAAAGACCAACGAAAGATTTACTGAATCATAGTTACATTGCATATACATGGATCAGAAGAGATTATGTGAAGCAACTACCCAAGTTTGCTGCTCGGGGGGTCTAAGTTGGTCTACTTGTAGAAAGTTAATTATATGGTTTAAACACTTCGTGTGAGGATTTGGTAGGTTTAATAAAGTTTTGATGGAGTTTAGGTTCTCTCACTATGATAGCCTGTAATCTATCATCACTCTAGTGTTTGTTGTACGCTACTTGTGCATTTATGTCATATTGTGAATACTTGCAATGGCAATATTGGCATTGTAAATTCATAGATGCTTTCATAGCTATTTTAGATAGAAAAACTATGGAGTTTGTAATATTTTCTTAATATTGAGATGGCTAGATGTCATCATGGGCCCATGGCATCTTTCTTTCAAAGGAATTATGCCCTTCACTTGCTATAAGACTATCGTGTGCACCCATGAAGCAAGGTGTGAAATTATCTCCACATATGAGAAATGTTTCACCGAAAAATGGAATTTTAATGAATAGTTAACGTCATAAAATAAAATAACGACAAAAATATCAGTATTAAGTCCCAATACCAATATTTCCTAAACCAACAGAAAAATCATAATATGTCGCTATATTAGCTATATATCACAATATAACGGTAGATATTCAAATTATTGGTCAATATATCTAATATTTAGTCAATATATCAGCCGATATTTTCTTACCAGGTTATGATTTCCAAAAAAAATTATATTGATATTATCTAATACCTCTACATATTGTTTAATATTAATGCTATCACAACCTATATAGTTAATGAAACTTCTATCCATGGTTGATATTCTTATTTATCTTGTTGTGACATACAAATATTGACTTCTTAGTAAATGTCGTAAATCAATTTATGTCCTTTACTAGTGTTCCACATTACAAAATTACAATACATATTATGGGATATCTCAATTGTGCGCATGTCGAGGCATGATTTACAGTTTCAAGGTCATTGCACCAATGATCTTACCATTTTCAAATGAACTTGAGTTCCATTTACTTTCCATTTCCTAAAATAAGCTTAATTATCTTGTTGTGATTTATAATACATCTAGATATTAACTTCTTAATAAGTGTTGTAAGTCTGTTTATGTCCTTTAGTTGTGTTCCGAAATGGGAATATGCATTCGTAAGGGTAAACCAAGTCCAAGCTTACTTCTCAATGATCATGATCACTGCCCTAATGACCTTAATATTTCGAAACGAGTTGGAGTTACATCTCTTTTCCATTACAATTTGAGAGTTGATATGTGTTTCCATCCCTCATACAACTCTCAGTTGTATTACGTTCTTAAAATGTGCTTTTTCCCTCTTCTTCCTCACGATGGAAAATTTAAGTTGAGAGGATCTCTAATGCTGACTGCGCTAGGTCATCATGTGATCAATAATCTACTATAGGTTATTATTCTTTTCTTAGAGGCAACCTTGCTTCCTAGAAGAGCAAAAAAATAATAATGTGGTCACATTATCCAGTGTTGAGTCAGAGCATAGGGCATTGCCATGTACATGCGATGTTCTGTGGCTTTGACAGATGATTGACATCCAACATTCCCTATTGAATTAAAGTCAAGCTTTCATGAGCACATAAAAGATATATAGGTGGATTGTCATTGTGATCATCCTACATTTTATTAGGGCTAAAAATCGAACATATGAGAACCGGACATAATCTTGTAGACATCCTAACCAAGTACTAGAAGGAAATTCGAATTGAACTTATTTGTAACAAGTTGTGCATGATAGATACCTATACTCCAATTGAGAGAGTGTGTTAGTATTTTATCGTATGTATCCATATGTAAAAGGATGGTCGTAACTATGGTTTACTGCACATATGCATGCGTGTCATAAAAGCCTGCCCTGATGGGGTTCCTTGAGCCTCTATCTCTCTTCTCTTTTCTTCGACAGCAAGCAAACAAAATGTTTGGCTGGACCCAAAGAAACAGGGATAAAACTACTGAAAACTAAGGACCCTCACTAATTTGCAACCACAAGTTATGAAGTCAAGAGTAATTGAACCTAAAAAAACCCCTTAGATTATGAAGAATTCACTAAACAAACTCTTCCCTTTGTAGTTAGCGGAATGAAACTCTTTCCTTTACTTGGTTTAAGAATAACCTGTTATTTTTCTCCTGCCATACAAAATAAACTGTGGCAGCCAAATAGACCCTCTAACAGGAACTTCCTTGATTTGCCTTTAATTGTTTGATGCCAGCCTTATGAGCTGCTTGCAATACTAACCAGAATTTCACTGTTTAATATGTCAAACTAATGCATGTATTTAATTTATTCAGAGTTATTAAAACAGGATCACCACTATTGCCATAAGACACCTCATACATAGTTGTTCATTACATTGTAAATCTGAATGTTGTAAGTTTAACTAAAACTATCACGGAGTGTCCTGAGAAGGTGAAGCCCCAAAGTTGGCTTCCATTCACACAATATCTTTCAAAATTTTTTCAGCACCAAGACACAACCCTCAGCTCACCCCTCCACTCCCAAGACCTAAAACTTCCTCCAACTTCGGCGAAAGGGCAGCTATTCCACTTTCAAACAAAAAGGCAATCCATGCATTTATACTCAAATAACTAGATCAAAAGGCTACCAATCCAGACAGGGTGACTGAATAAATTCTTCATCGTGACGCAAGCTAGTAGAATAGGCCTGAATACTTCATGGGTCAAACTAGGTGCATATTTCCATTGTGCCCACACTACGTATTAACAAAAACACATAAACCTTTCATACCGTTATTAAATGGATCATGCTCAGTCCAAATGTTAGTGATCAGTCTAAGGTTTCATCTTGATTGTGGAAATAAATGGTCTGAGCTTAAAATGTCAACTAAGATCCTGTTGGGACAGGGGTTTTGTGGATGTGGGCTGGGCATCAATATGTATAGCCCAAGGCCAGTTATTTCAGTGGAACAAATTAAAGGGGGTCAATACATTATCTTGATGCCAAAATCAATTAGTCTTGCTCCCCCATCCTAAAAATCAACAAGGCTACAGTATCTCTATTAATTTCACATGTAAAAATGAATATGCAATTGAACGAATATGCAATTGAGTCACTCCTTCCTGTTATTCAAAGCACTTCCAAGATAAATGGTAAATGCTACCACTAGATTGGCAATTTATATGGCAAGTTCTCAATTCAAATGGTGGTACAATTGAAACTCAGCAAAATTATTAAAAATTTCAGCCTTTACCTCAATAGTTAGGAACTCTTCTGAGATATCCACAACTTTGGCACGGAAGATGCCCACCAACCACATAATCTGCAGTTAGAGAACAAACAACGAAAAAGAAAATGATTAAAATCACAAAATGGAAATTAGCAATCAAATAAAGAACAAGCAACAAGAAATCTGCAGAAGGAAAATAAGAAGCATAAAAGTAGGTAAATGAAATTGTGTGAACCAAAACTCATCTCAGATATCCAAACCAATAGTCATTTCTGAACCATAAGATATGATGGTCAATGATTCAGAGGTTTTCAAGCTTGAAAGGGAAACTAAGCATTACCTCAGCACGGTACTTGGGATCGGCATTGACTTTTAAAAGCATTAGCTCACGTTCTACCTGGGGATCCTTGGATATGTCTTCAACCTAATAATGAAACATATATCAGCCCAAACAAATCCATTACGCATGAAAATTTTTCCTAAAACTCTTACAGCAAGGTCTATTAGCACAAAATTAAGGGGAGACAGTAACCTTCAAAACGTTTATAAGCATTTGGAGCTGCTCCATCACTTGTTGCAACACCCTTTCAGTACCAGAGACAACTACCGTAAAAAGAGCTTTGTCCTTATTCAGTCCAACAGCGAGTGATTCAATGTTAATACCCCTTCTTGCAAAGACCCCTGCAATTCTATTTATCATTCCACTTTCATCTCCAACGAATATTGATATTGTGTGCCGTCTCACCCTAGAAATTTGGAACATACGGAAAAGTAACTCTATAAGGCAAGAACAACAAAGCTCCACAATTTAAAAAACACCATCTCATTTTCAATGTGCTCTAACCAAGTATAAAAAACTGAAAACAAAAAGTTACTTAAGAAGCAAACATAAATTCCTATAATGAAAACAGGTAAACAATTAACCTCAAACTATTGAAATACTCAAAATCAAAGTCCTATTTATCAATATCAAAGTCCTAACTGAACTTCGATCAGTAGACAAGCACAGCATCGTTACAGCAATATAGATATGAACTTCCATGACCCACCAAACTTTTCATAACTTGATGTCAAACCATGAAATTCTCAATGCCTACTAACACGAAAAAAGGGACGGTTCAATAGTGAATCTCCAGCATCACAAGTCCTAATCAAATTCAAAATATACAAGGCTTACCTTTGCATCATAGAGAGGTGGTTTTCTGGATCAAACCCTGACCTATACTCCACATTACAATGAAATAACTTTATCATTATGCTAACAATTACCCTCCCAAAAAGGATAAAAGAAAAAAAAAACAAGGGGCTAGTCACAATAATTAATCGAGGTATCACAAGTATCCACCATATCCATATATTAATCCTAAAGGGCAAACAAAATCTTATTCTACACAATATGTGGATTTGAACACCACATCTTATCTTGTCTTATATCAAACAAAAATGTATAAAAGTGAGTTTTAGCATGAGATATATTAACATGTAGAATTTTCCTGGAATTTTACTTTTTCAAAAAATTTAACTTATCCTTTTTTCCTTTTTTTTATTTTCTTATTGAAGATTAAATGCTCAATAAGTTTTTTATTCCAATGCTTAGCACTAACTCCAAACCATGTTTCCCCAAATTTCATTCTTTCATCTTTTCCAAACTCTACATTTGGCACTAAATCATCGCCCACAAACTACTAAACTTTTCCTTTCCCATTCCTCCCACTCTTTTCCAACACTAAAACGTTAGCAAAGCATGAGATTGAGGGTAAGTCTTATCAATAAAAAAAGCTTGAAGAAAAGCATTAGTACAACAATAAACCTGATTCATTAACATGGAGGTTACGGTTTTAAATCAAAGAAACAATCTCTCTGCACTGTAGTATTAAGGTTGCATATATCTAATCCATCCCATAGCCTACTATACTTGGGAGCTCTTTAACAAAGCAAGAGATTGTTTATATTAATTGCAGAAATCAGTTTTGCATGTGCATCGTCCTGTAAATGTGCATGACGAATGCCCTAGAGCAATCATCCGTGGAAGTCATTCCATCACCACCAGTGTGGCAAATAGTTTAGTGCTCATGTTATGCGTTGCTTTTACAACTACTTTTTGAAGAAAATGACACAAATAACTCATTTTGTCCTTAGTACACTATTTGATCAACCAAAAATCTTACCTCTAGATATGCATTCATTATAGCTTGAATCGGCATAAGTCTGGAAAAGATGTTTATATATAGTATTGTATGGCCACATTATTTATTCAAACTCTGGATTTTGTCTCTGAGCATCATCTTCGATATTATTTTGATGCATTTATCTCACGCCGCATGTGATCTTTTATTTAAAAATTTTATCTAGATATAAGTACAATAAAGAATCATGTTAGTCATTGGTCACTCTTAAGGGGAAGAAACCCGCATCTTTAATCTGCAAAACATTTTTTTGAACCGATTGCATAAAATCCAAAATCATGTTACTCATTAATCACTTTAAAGGGAAAAGCATGCATGTTTTGATCTTTCAAACAGTTTTTTAAATAATTTCATATAATCTGAATTCTCAAAAAGCTAAAACAAAAAGTTCAATATACAGATTTAACTCAATTATATTTGATAAGCTAGTTACAAAGGATATTCAGGGCAATAGGCACAACATCAACTTGCATCACTTAACTACCCTCTTTTTTTTTTAGATAAGACCCTTTCATCCATTCAATAACAGCAAATCTTTCTCAGACACAGTATTTTGTCCTCATATTCTAAAGAGGTAAGTACCACAAGAACAGTTATCATTGAGTGAAGAATAAAAGTTCAAAGCTGCTAGCAATATCAAGATCAAGATCCCTACGCAACTTTAGAGGTTCTAAGCCGCAAAAAAGGTCAACAATAGACTCTACCCAGAGAAGTGACTTTGAAAAGAATGGCATGGATACATATACGAAAATAACTTAAGCATTACTTAAGTCGTATTGCATGTCAGCCATGTTAGGTGAAGGTTAAATCACTTGGCCTATCAACACAAGCTCAAGTTATCTCCATAGAACATTAAATCATATCCCAATGTATATTTTGAGAAATATTGACATGGTGTTAAAAACTTAAACAATTATAGCAGTATGGAACATCCATCGACTTATGACTGTCATTACAAAAGCAATAGAAGACAACGGATTCATAAATGAACCACATACATATATACTATAATTACAGAGCAAATGGAAATCATCACCCCTGGCATTTCAACCACATAGAAAAAATGCAGCTAACTGCAAGCAAAACCAAATTTAGATAAAACTTTGCATTACAACATTATCCAAAAATACCAAATATGAAACATTGACAAGCCAGGTTCATAATGGATTGTCTTCAATACTCACTACTTAGTTAAGTGCTGCATTCAATGATGTAATTATTACTGGCACATAAGGAAGAAAAATTGTCACCCAAAACATCCAAAATACAAGCTTTTCTAATAGTTACTAATAACGGAAATGTTAAGCTCACTAAAAGGTAAGGTAATATGCAATGGAAAAATCAAAAAGAAAAACAGGGAAATGAATCACAATGGGTATGAACAGAATGACCAGGCAAGCAAGCTTTGTTTCTTCCGAAACAAAATGCCTGCTTTAAATGCTTTTTGTCATCTTTAAGATCATGTAAATTGATATTTGCTCTCCATCTCAAACTTGCAACAACGTTTGTTTTGCTTGGTTTAGAAGGTTTAGATTGCACCATTTGGAGAAACCACTCAACCGAAAAGGTCACCATTAAGAAATGGAGGCACCAAATCAAAAAAAAAAACAGAATCATTTTAGTTCAAAAGAAATTCAAGTCATGCAATCCATCCAATATCAATAATCCACTTTATCAACAATACAGCCCATAAGCACTTTTCATTCTAATACAAAGAATAGAGAAAATATAATGATGACTGAAAGAAGCTTCTTGCAATCAAATATTACAAAACAATAAAATTCCAACGGTCTTAATTTCCATGTGAGACTGTTCTATAAATCTCTCTCTATTCCACTCCGTTTATGCGACATCCTCCAAAAGTTCCATTGTCAGTTTCTTCTAGGTCAAAATTCAAATCCTTATTGATTACTTCATGATTTCTCCTACTATGCAGATTTGAGGAAATCAGCTTACATCAGAATGAAGGAATCTAAACAACTTCTTTACTTAAACAAATTATAATTTTAAAGAGACCATGACCAGCAGACTTGTGGACTCAAACTCTCCTCTGTTCAGGTGGCAATTAATCACCAATACTTGATTAAATGAGAAACTATAACATTACACTAACTCCAAATATGCCTAACTCTTGCCCCCTTGTACACTAGTACTGCATTAAACCACGAATGACAAACACATCACATCAAAAGCAAATGTGCCAATATGCCGACTGAACATCAAACTAATGCAGTGATGCCTCTGTTTACTTGCAACCAATGTTTTCAAATCAACAACTGCTGCTTGTTTTTATTACATCTCCATAATCTTGAGAATTTAAGCTGATGTGTGTATTTGTGTTACAGAGAGGGGAGACCGACATCAACAGAACTCAATAAAAATCAATGATAATGCAATTATCACTGGTCAAAAGACTTAACACAAGTTTTAAAGAGCAAAAGATGGTGTGAAAGAGGTACAGCCTTGTATTTCTTGAAAATAGGTCGGAATTCCATCCAAAAGGGGGGGGGAGAAAGAGAGAGATGGATTGATACAATTAGTCTTTGATATAAGATCAAAAAAACATGGCACACCAACTAAGATTAATAAACCAGATCCAATATCAGTTTTCATAGCCCATACAACTGGCATAGATGTTATATGACAATTATTGGCTGACATATATCAATGACCCAATCCTCTTTTGTTATAATATAATTTGGTTAGATCATAGCCGTCAAAATGCCTCTCTCTCAAAGGGACCAGAGGCTCCGTTTTAACTTCCACAATCTAGCACTTTTTCTCTCATTAATCTCTTGGAATTTAAGGTATTATCCATCACCCAAGCACTAGAATCTCACTTTTATGTCCAGAAATAGACAAGATTTGTAGGTTTATTAACTATCATGAAAGTGAAACTTTTACTTCAAATTTGTTGTTCTATTTGTTATTGGGCTCTAATTTATAGTAACTCTTTCTCAGTCTGATTGTTCGAAGTTCTTTGTTTAGACCTGAAAACTAGTATTTTTTTCTTGATTCAGTATTTCATATTTGTACTTTGTATTCTCTCTGCCATTTTTAAGATTGTTTTCTTGCTAGGATGAATAGTAGATTTTAGGGTCCATGCTTATTTATTTTCATTTATATATTGTTATTAGGATAAAAGGAAATATTGTAATTATACCCAATGTAATGTTATAAATATAAGCATCAAGTGCTCATTGGGCACTAAGCCATTTTCACAGATATTTCCTTCTCTATAATAACATGGTATTAGAGCTTGGGTTGTGAAACCTTAAACTGCTACCAGATCACCGATGTCACCACACCTCCAAAACTAACCACCACACAAATGACCTTAACATCTACTGTAATATCCAAGGTATTTTGATAATTTTTCAGTAGCATTAATTTTATAAAATTCATGTTCGGTAGCCTGCAAAAGTTTATAATAATATATTATGGATACTTACGTATTATTTATGATAATATGGACTTAAAAATACAATGTTAAGTGGTTTAATTTTAAAATAAGTTATGTCTAATTCTTAGAAAGGGAGTTAATCATGTGCAAATAATGAAGAGTAAGAACCAGTGAGTTACGGGGCGGATAGAAGAGGGTATTGTGGATACTTTTGGAGTTAATTTTAAATGTAAGAACCCTAGTATGGTGATGGAAGGGCCACTTAATCAAAAGGTACAATGGTAAACACCAATGCTCATAATTAATTAAATTGTGAGATAGTTTATTAGAGCAAATAAAAACCCTAACTTTTTGATGAGGTCAGCAAGCCATAAGGAATGCGTGGCAACATAGAATTCTTTAGTGTAGCAAAAGAAAATGATTGTGTAAAGATAACAATATAGAAGGCTTAGCCGACTAGGTGCATTTTGTAATGGCTAGGGTTAATTGGATTCTTTGTTAAGGTATGGTGAAACTAACCTAGCGAGACTTGAGGTGAACCAAGGTGCTAATTAGGTGAGCTAATTAACACTATGGAAAAGAAGCATTGGATGCTTGTGAATTAAAACAGTAATTTAAGCGAATTAAATTGACAGTTAATGAGGTGAGTTATGATTAGAATTTTGTGAGGGTTACTTCTTGAGGGTGGCCGAGTAAGTGAAAAGGTGGAGACCTAGTTTTATGCCAATGTTCAACCTAGGTGGGTCATTAACACTTAAGGGAGTTAGGGTTAGGAAATTACATTCATTGACAGAAAAAGATTGAATGAGAAAAAAGGGAGACTCTTGGAGGCTGATGCAAGGAAGTAAAAGAAGAGTAGAAAGGTGCAAAATCATCCAAGTAGATCAATTCCTTTCTTAGAGATCTAAATCCATCCATGTATTATAAAAATTATGTGAAATGATCCTTTCCTCACATGATATTATCAAAGAATATCTCTTAATGGTTGGCCATAATTGAGAACACATGATTGATGATGGGTTATCGCATATTTGTGAAGACATCTGAAATTTCTTTAAGGGTAAATTCATGAGACTCAAGGAGTATGTATATCGCTTTATAGCATGAGTAGATCTATGTATTTTCTCATCTTTAATAGTGCCTTAGAATTATATTTTCAAATTCTATAATGAAATTATGGAAATAATTACTATTATTATATCAAATCACTAATTACAATAAAATTAGATTTAAGAATCATGGTTTCTGAATTTTGACCTTACAAACATGTGTATCATGTTTAGAGAAGAAGATATGATGATGGACAAATTAACAAAAAGGCCCTAACCATGTATTGAGATGAAAGATAAAACGGACAATTTGGCAACGATTCTCAAAAACGTGGAAATTATTTCGGAGATCTATCATATCATGATTAATAGTATGTATACATGTAATTGAGTTTCCAAAATATCCCTGGCCATGGGGAATGTGGAAGGTTAAATGGGAATTTTGGTGTATCTAACATATTATTTATAACTCGTGTTATATGTGTAATAGTAAGTCTTTCTAAGTTTTTAATTGTATAAACTACCCTTAGATCTATAGAATGAGGAGGGTATGACCTAGTCTCGGGGTGGCCGAATGGTCTTAAGGAGAAATCAAGTGAATTAAAGGATATTTGTGCAAGTTAAGTGCTAAGATTTACTTTGTAGTTAACTGGCGATTGATGATGCTTGCAAATGTAATAATCTCTAATATTGTTGGCTGATTATTGTGATGGCGCCGTTGGTCATGAGATATTAGGGATCCTCGTGATTAATGGTGTCATTTACATCCATGAAATGCATGGAGGAGACCAAATGAATTTGGAAGTACTTAAATGGCATGAAATATTCAATAGTGTATCTAGTAAATTGAAGTGGACCATGGCCTATGGGCAATTTGGCCAAGTGATTTGGGTGGTTAATTTAGTGCATGGAACATTAAATATTACATCTAGAGTGTAATTTTAAGGAAACATGAAAAATAGGGTCAAGTAAGGTCGTCAAAGGACAAAATCATAATTTAATCACTAAATGTTAGAATGGCCAACAAGATTATCATTTACTATTTGATCCACTCTGGATTTAATTACCATTATTGTTGATATGTTATGGATTAGTAAAGAAGGTTATATAAAAATTCTATGGCTTTGAAGAATATGTAGCCTAATAAACCTTAATATAGTCTATAATTTTGCAATACCAAATCTATATCTAGGGGTTTAGATCTATTGATATTATGAAGGGATTTTTATAACCATTAAACTATCATAGAGGATACTGTGGATATCTGTGAATGACATTGGGCTTAGACATGTGATGCCACAGGTTTTAGGGATTCTCCAAGCCAAGCCATTAGATTGTGAAGAAAAGATGCCTAAGAGTAGAGGTGGTTGTATGTCAAATGACGAATGTCGAGATACCTCACGTGACTAACCTACCTAATGACAGCCCAAATATGTTAGAATTTGGCTCACAATAGTAGAAGAAGATCCGAGAAAAGTTTATTGGCAATACGATGTTGTGGTAAGTTGCAATGAGACCCCTATTATATCGGGATCCAGAGGAGTACATGTTCATAATCTCGGATTCGATAGAATCCAATTAATTGTTGATCTATAGGGATCATGTTATTCTCATTTCACATTTAGATTTGAGTTTGAGTCGTATATTTCGAGAACTAATGTTATGATTTCTTATTATAAGATTATATTGTTACGGCTTGCATGGAATTCCAGAGTTCATTGATATTACTACTTTATTGCTTTGATGTGAACTATTTGTTGGGCAGCAGGCTCATTCCTTGTATTTTGTTTCATTCCAAACTAGTGCGAGTACGTGATAAATTTGCTTAAAAGTAGTCCTAGCAAAGTTAGGTCAAGGACTTTCAAAGGGTTTATTATGCTTAATTTTTATTTTAAACATTTATTTATGGAATAAAGACAGTTAATTTTCTATGCCTTTATTGGCTAAGTTTAGAATTATGATGTAATGGACATTTATGGTCCATCTCCTATGTTTGAGGAGTTTATTTATTTATGGAATGATATTATTATAAGGTTGAGATATTAAATGGTAGTGTCGCAATCTGGACAGTCAATAGTTATTTTATTTAAGACCGGGCCAAATCTTGACACCCAGTTATCTTGAATCGACACACACACACACCGCCACCAACAATCCTGAACAACACCCACAACATCGTTCTCTTGTTATTCAAATCTGCAACTACAAAGCTAATTAAAGAACCAACTAGACCATGGTAGTCAACCTGGGAAATTGCACTGAAATCGAACACAGAAACCTCCTAGCCGCCACATGCGACTCTTCTCCTAGCACCCATGACTTGCCTTTCTTATTTCTCAGACATACTAAAAACAGCGAACCTAATCAAAGAACCAATTAAACCAAGGTGGCAACTTGGGGAGTCGGACAAGTAGCATCATCCTTGCCATCACACGCATTGCCACGTGCGGCTTCTCTGTGGACACGAGTCCCACAAATGGCCAGAAGACTGGCGCCCATTTTTCTTCAACACAAACTATAATATGTTTAAAACCTAAACACATGCTCATTTAATAATAGAAGTAGAAAGCGACTTCCAATTTACAAGTTATTGGTTGTTGTCTCGTGAATTATAAGAGTGCAGGAGAGTGCATATATATTGTTCATCCTTTGTTTTTATTAGTGTTGTGGTTGTTGATTTGTGAATGTCTTCTTCTACCGACAGTTATAGGCCTCATCTTAATAACACAACTATTGACATGACAACTTTAATTATCACTCCTAATTTTTTGGGTAGCATGAATATTACCACACCCAAACTCAATGCCAAAAAATATTAACATTGGGCAACTACGTTCCAAATTTGGTTTATTGGTTAAGGCTTTCATTAATGGCTTGACTCCTATTGGCGTAGCTTGTGGAAGGCGTTCATGCTCAGTTATTAAGCTTATTGTTGCTATCTATTGACAATAAATTGCATAATATGCTATGAGTCTATCAATGTTGTAATTCTGTATAGTCTAAGGCCTGAGATATGTGTACTAGTGATATCACTCGAATTTTGATTTGATATTATTTGAATTGGCCACAACTTGACTATCATGGCTAGACAAGATTATTTGGACAAATTAGGCAATTGATGGCTAAGTTCAATAACACCTTTCCATTAAGCACAAACATCCACACCTTGTAAACACAACTTGAGAAAATCTTTATCATTTATATGCTCCGTGCTCTTCATTTTGAGTACAAGCCCATTCATGCTATAATTCTTTGCAGTCTCACAGTTCTTATCCTTACTGAGGTGTTCTCAAGTATTATACGTTCTAGTCCAATCACTTGTCAACCTTTCAACTCTTATGACACATTCTACTGGTCATGATAAGATTGGCTCTCAAGAAGGACGCCATAGAAGCTAAGGTAATGGAGGACGTTTTGGGGGTAGGGATATTTATAATCATACAATTTAGTGCTCTTTTTGCAATAAATTATGCCTTGAACGTGACACTTATGGGCACTACATGATCTGCCACCTCATTTAGCAAATGCGGCCCAACTTGATACTATAAAGATCACTTATCCACCCCAACCACTATTATCCACACAATCCATTCATGTATCAAAGAAGCATACTAAGTTCCCACAATTCCATGATGCATAGCAGGCTACTCATTTAGTTACACCACTCACACCCTCACTTGTCCAAAGAAGCAACGGACACTCAATGGCATGTTTGTCGCAAACCATAGCCCGTCGAAGCCAATGGGTGATTAACTTCAATGTCACTAGCCACATGAGTGGTAACAACACATTGTTTTCCTTCGTTCGTCACTCAGATACCTTACCGATTGTCACACTTACACATCTTTTCTATCTCTATAAGCGAGATTGGATCTTTTTGTCCTGCATCTTCGATCTATTTACAGATTTCTATATCTCCCAAGATTTGCATTTAACTTGTTATCTGTTAACAAATTAACCAAACTACTTAATTGTTCAGTAACATTTTCTTCTTATGCTATTGTTCAAAATCTAACAACATGTAGGAAGACTAGTTCATCTTCGATCTCTTTACAATCCGGTCTTATCTCCCAAATTTTCCATTTAACCTGCTATCTATTAGCAAATTAACTAAACTACTTAACTGTTTAGTAATATTTTCCCTATATGTTGTTTTTTAGGATCTAAGGACATGCTGAAAGATTAGTTTGGCTTGCATTATTTGAAAATTGGTGTTCCTATAGCGTGCCCTGCTTCATCAACACCTGAGCAAATACATAGTCACACTTACAGATGGCTCTTCTACCTCTGTAAGCGAGATTGGGTCCTTTTGTCTAACATCATCAATCTTTTTACAATTTGTACTATATCTTTCAAAATTTTCATTTAACCAGTTATTTGTTAGCAAATTTAACCAAATTACTTAATAGCTTAGTAACATTGTCTCCTTGTTCTATTGTTGTTTAAGATCTGAGGTCATGCAGGAAGACTGATTCAGCATATACTAAGTGAAAATTGGTATTCCTATAGCATGTCACTTCACCCACACCGAGCAAATATACGGTCATCTTGGTCATCCCTCTCTACCATCAGTAAAGAAGATGGTTTCAAGTCCTAGTCATATTTTTAAAGTTCATGTCGATCATGCCAGTTAGTATAATCATAGTTCTTTTATGAATCATGACAATAAATGGGCTTTTGCACCTTCATATTATCCCATTTTGATGTCTAGGGTCCTAGCCTTATATTCTCCAAAACTAAATGTCGTTATTTTGTTACTTTCAATGATGAAAACTCTAAAATGACATGGCTATATTTAATAAAAAATTGCTAAGAAGGGTTTTCTATTTTTTCCTCTTTCTATACTAACATTCACAAACAATTTGGTATTCTCATTCGTATGTTACACAATAACAATAACAAAGAATATTTTTCAGCTCCATTTAGACTGTTTATGTCTTTATAAGGTATCATCTACTAGTCTTCTTACTCTCACATTCCACAACAATATGCGGTGGCTAAGCCGCAGAATCGGCATCTTATAGAAACTATTAGTACATTACTCTATATGAATACCGCTTTAAAGTTCTGGGATGATACAGTCCTTACAATCTTTTATCTGATTAACTGCATGTCTTTATCCATGCTTTATGAACAAATTTCATTTATTTTATTCTTTTTCCCATTATTCTCTCTACTCTAACTACACTTGTCATTGGATGGGTACTTTTCTCTGCAATCTATCTCTCAATCATAACAAATTAGGTCCTCCTTCTCTCAGAAGTGTTGCTCCAGGGTATGCCAAATGCCAAAAGGGATATCACCATCGTTACTCTCAACTACATAAATTTTTTGCTTGTGCATATGTGACCTTTCAGTCTATATACCCTACTTTCCTTCCCCTTCACTTTCTTCAAATTCTGTGGACTCTTCCTATTTCAGTTCCTCTTTTTCCCCCTTTTGGTTCTATGTAACCATCTACTACTATAGAGGGCCTAGTGTGACGACCCGAGTTCCGGAGTATGATAATTGGAAGGTAGATAAGTTAAAATAGGTGAATTGTGTTCAAAAGGTAC
>JAOVVI020000639.1:0-27383 GCA_028571085.2 Nepenthes alata | reverse complement strand
AAAGATCGACACAAAATTAAGGACTCCAAATAGAAAAATACCAAAGGAATTCAATGTCATGAGTGTAAATATTTTAGCCGCTATCGTACTCAATATCCCAATTTTAAACGTCAACAAGGTCAATCCTTAAAAGCTCATACAACTTTAAGTGATGATGAATATACAGATAATGAAAGTACCACTGAAGATGGCTATGCCAAGTATATGACCTTTATGACCTCAATGTGTGAAAATTATGATCGCTTAGAAGAAATTTTTAAACTATCCGATAACTCTGAGAACGAGTTAGAATCTGAACTGTATGACCTTCAGTATGCTTATGATAAATTATTTAAAGAATATCTACAGATTAAGAAAACGAATATGTCATTAAAGTATAAACTGATACAAAAAATTAGCTATTAAATTCGAATTAGATATAAAAATTTAAGAAGTTCAGCAATTGAAAAGATATTTTACTGAAAAAATTACGACTCTTAAATTTGATTTTAAAATTGCTTGCAATGATTTAAAATAATTTTTAAATGGGTCTAAAAAATTAGACCATATACTTGGGTTGAAAAAAATTAGAGGAAATAAAATTAGCTTAAGTTACTCAAAAAATTTCTTAAATGTTAATGTTAAATCTAGAAATGTATTTGTCTAACCCATGTCTACCTCAAGACAAAGCAATATATCATCTGCCTGTATTGATTAACCGTCAAGAGTTTTCCCTTATCATTGGGTCAAGTCACAAACCTTTGGCAAACAAATGTATGATTTTGACATCAATACTACATTCGTTCCAACATGTCATGGGTGCAGCATTATTGGCCATATTTGCCCCTAATGCACCATAATATCACGTCAACATAAGTCTCGGCAAAACTCAAACATAAAGCATCTCATTTACCGTATCAAACATCTAAATGTTCAAGTAACGAACTTAAGCAATACAATAAAACATGATAAGAAACTGTGGATCAAGAAAAGTGAGCTCCCCTACCCTTTGGTCATTCGTGACAAAAAAGAAGAGTAGATGACTTCTTATTTTGTTATGGGGAGTTCCTATTTTGATCGGGAGAGACGTCATTATTTTTGTTAGGGGGACATATTCTTATTTTTGTAAGGGGAAGTTCTTCCTTGATTGTTGTGATATTTATATTTCTCTTGGTAACTTTATATCTTCTATTGCCTTTCCTTTATTCATTTTGATGCTACATGTTGTCTACAATTTTTATTGCTATAGTCACATTATATCATCTTATATTATAATTATTTGTACTAACCATGTGTGACTAGACAACACAACTATAATATCGGCACGGCAGTCACAACTTTGACACAACAACTATTGTATAAATTTTTATGATTACTTATTATATTATTTTTATTTCTCACTATGTATAAATTTTTATGTGCAGGGTTCTATCTCAATAGTGTTTGAACATGTGTTTCACTTGTATTTTTTACTTTATGTGTTTTATCAGAAAATTGTCAAAGGGGAAGATTGTTATGGTCATTTTTGTGATTGACATATTTCGTGACTATGCTTAGTTATGTGTCGTTATTGGAGGTGTGTTCATCGAAGTGCTGCATCAACTTATTTTCATTGCTGTCTATTCTTGGGTTCTAGGAGCATCGCGCCTGCCGTTTGCCTGCTACACGCTCGAGCCCTAATTCGAAAAGTACCCCCTGCCATGCGCTCCCATCCGCTCGAGCCCCGATTCTAGTAGCTCCGTGCCTTTCGTGTGCCTGCCGGGAGCTCGAGCCCAAATTCTAGTAACCCTCCACTCGAAGCTTGCCACCTTCTTGCTCGAGCCCAAATAGAGTTTTCTTTTAAAACCTTCAGTACGCTCGAGCGCCGCAACAACGGTCAACTTTTTTAAATGAGATTTTTAAGCTCTCTATAAATTTTTTCATTTATTTAGTTGTCTTAACACTTGCTTGAACTATTGAATGACCTTGAAGCGGCATCTAACTTTTCTCAAACGAGTGTGCTTCATTAACAAAATTTTCTCTCCACAATGTATTTTATCCCATATACCTCTTCCCACCCGTTAACCTTCATGGTGTGGTTGGTGGCGTGGATACTGAGCTCCAGTGGTATTTGGTCATTCAAGCGGTTCGAGAGAGAAGATTGACGTAAAAATAAGAAGGCGTCTGATTTTATTGTTGTGGGTAAATCCAATGAATTTCTTCGTAGGGATCATAAGATTGGAGTAAGTCATTAGGTTAGCGTGTCTGTACCACCTGATATGTAATTGATTTTTATAGTGGATATCTTCTCTAACTGTTAAAACTCGAAAATTTTTTTTCAATTACCGTGGATATTGAGATTTTCATTCGTCATCAAAAAATTATTATTTTTTATTATTGTTTCTTACTGTATACTTTTTATGCATGTTACTGTTCATATAATTTAGATACAAATATTCTTTATGTGTATTGAATATTTAATTTTGTACTACTTCTACTAATCTTGCACAGGGTTAAAATTTTATTGTGTACTGTGGGACAAAATGTCCACTTTAATGTTGATTTTTCAAATTAATATAAATTTTTATGTCATAAAAATACCAATGATAACTTTAGTATTGGTAATAGGACTATATCTTTAGCCTTTCATATCAAGTGATAGAACAGTCCCTCAGTTATAAAATATATCATTAAAGATATTTTAACACATATATATAATTATTAGATAGCTCAAATGAAAAAAAGATAAATAGTATAATTGGTATTAATTAGAGAATTTAATACATTATTTTTTTAAGTACTACTTTAGATTTGGTATTTATTAATAATAAGCTTACAAAATAAAACTTTTCACATTCATAAATTTTTAAAAGATTAGAGCATACTTCAAATTTAGAAAAAAGTTAGAATTTTTTAATTACAAGTGAAAACTTATTTAAAGTATGATTTTGTTATATTAATTTTTTTTCAAAATCAAATTTAAAACTTAAAAAAAAATTGAACTTATTTGTATTTATTTTTTCTTGAAAATTTCAGAAAGCGGCCACCTCTAGATGTCTGTTTTGATTAATATCTCAAAATAATTTACTAACTTCTACTGAAATTTATTATCTTATCAAAAAAAAAAATTACAAATTACAAATACAGAGACATCTTGTCAGAACAAATTATAAAAATTAGAAAATGACGATATTGAAATCATCATTCATGGGAAGATTCTTTCACTTCTTTGATATGCAATCCTGGGGAAAATTCTATTAACTCTAAACATTTTCCTGTATTGGGGCATTGAAAATGTCCTCATGTAATTCATATTCAGATCACCTGGTTGTTCATCCAGCTTCCATGTCCAACGTTTGAAAGGGCATTAAAATGCACACTTAGTACAAGAAAATCAGGTATAGGCTGACTATATAAATCTATCTATCATCGAACTATATAGAGAGTGAGCATTGATTTAATAATAAGATTATTTTAATGTGACATAAAAGCTACTATTTTGAATTATAGAATACCATTTAAATATTATAAGAGTAAGACTATATATATCTCATATCATTGAACAACCCTTTATATCATTCTCTGCATAGCAAACAAAGTTTGTATCAGATGGGGATAAGAAGGGATAGCTTAACATGGTGAGGATCCTCTCTCCTTGAAAGTATTCTCATTAGAATTGTTCTATAAAGCATGACATATATTTCGCAATATATTAAAATAATTCAATATTATAATCCTTTACAATTTATTATATTTTATTAAAAAATTAGTTTTTATTGGGCTTGGTCTTTAATAAAAGAATGCTATCTATGTAATTAAAAATGATCCTATTTTTACCATTTAAATTACAGAATTATATATCATATATAGGTTGATCAAAAGACAATTTTTCAAGATTTGCATGATAACTATTTTTAAATTTGAATAAGTGGAGTTTGATTAATTTCTCATTATTTCTGATTTCAAGCATGGTTTCTAAAATCACTTTTACATGAATTTGGAACTCTTTATTCAGAATGAAAAATAAAAATAAATGGAGAAAAATCAATCCAATATTCTTCCAAAAAAGAATGGCAATTATAATTTTAGATGTTTTATTAATATTTAATTTTATATTGCTAAGTTATAAAGTAACATAATAATTCATCAACGCCTGAAATGATTTGTATATCTCATCGAATTTAACATATCTCACAAGGGATGTGCAATGAGGACACCTCACCTAGTTGTCTGCCACGCTTTGAGGAATCCCCCAGAATTGAGATCTTGCGTATGTGTGATGCCTAGGATTCTTCGGTATCATTTTATTTCTCAAATCCCATCATTGCACGCATTTCGATGCCTAGTGAGCGAGCACTCAAATCAAACAGATCGGCAAGATTCCTTCAAAATTTTCCCTCTCATATGATATCCCCTCTCAAATCATATCCTTTAATTTTCCATGAATTTCCTTTTGCTATGTGATGTGAAAATGGGGTATAGAGTTTCGTTAGATTTATGGAAAACTAGCGGTTCAGAATATATAAAAAGAAAAGTAGTCCGGAGCCCACAAACGAGGCACGATGTCTCCTAATCTCTTCTTTGTATTACATGTGCTTGTTTCTTTGTGCATCAACAATTTGTCAATGGATTTTCAATTGATTTCTAGTATGATTTTAGGAGTACAGAATGATGCTTTATGAAGAGAACTGTGGGTAAGTGTCAACTACCTTAATTGCTAAGGTCTAATTCAAAGTTGTTTCGGTAATTAAATTCACAACTAGCCCAAGAGTTCAGGTGGTTAAAAGTGTAACCATGGGGCGCTACACCTCTTCAGCGAAGTGTACTCTCCGTGCCTCAGTTTCACAATGTTGTATATTAAATCAAAGGTTTGAATGTTTTAATTGTAAAAGTAATACACTTTCAAAATAAAAAAATTAAAAACATTAACCGTTAGATTTACATCTAATAAATTTGTAACTGAGAGATGTTGGCGGACAACGAGCGGGATACAAATCAGAATACAAGAACAGTTTCTTCGGTTGGTCGAATGGACGGCCAACTGATAAAGCAAACAAGTACCGTGAAGTAGAGATAAGAGAAGAGAAATGAACACAAAATTTTACGGGAAAAACCCTTCCGAAATAAGAAAAAATCACAGGACACCAAATCCACAAAATTTTCTAAGTATGAGAGATTTACAGGAGGCAAAAAATAAGAATAGAGTAAAAGTAAATAAAACTCTTTCACTTTATTTTCACTCACAGCTCTATTTCTTTTCACTGGTGCTTTCTCCTTATTCTTGTTCTTGCCTCGTATGCCTCTAACTCTACAATTCTATATGCAAAGTGTACATACATATATACACGCCCCTCACCATAGCTCAGCTTGGTGGTTGGTGCTCAACTTTCAAGGTCTTCTTGCATGCGCACGTCCTGTCCTGCACCAGGCGGCGCATGCCTGCTCCTACAAACTGATCAGCCTTTGGAGTCCTGAGAATTACTTCTACCAACCACCCAAAAGGGTAGGTCAACTGTATACTTTTTGAGTATGACAGCCGTTCAGATCTCCCAAATACAGCATGTCAACTCTGTTATCCGTCGCTTTGTATTAACCGGTCAACTATATCGTTGACCAGTCGAAGTAGCCCGTCCCAGTTCTTCAGACGACTCACAACTTATGACGGTCAACATATTGACCGAAAGAGTTGATAGAAAAAAGATTTCCTCCTAGCACATTCGTGCTCCGTCCAAGTCCTAAGGACTTCCACACGAGAATGATCCTAACAAACTTCCCCTCACGTAGACCATCCTCAAGTATATCTCTTACCCAGTGATATCGACATCAATGTGCTTTGATTTGAAATGAAATGATGAGTTCTTGTATAGATAAATAGCACTCTGGCTATCACAGAGTACCACATATCTTTCCTGTTCAATACCCAATTTTTGAACGAACTCCTTCATCCATAACATTTCTTTGCAAGTCTCCGTCACTGCGATATACTCGGCTTTAGTAATGGATAGGACCACGCACTTTTGCAGCTTGGACTGCCAAGAGACTTCACCACCCGTAAATTTTAAAAAGTAATCTAAAGTAGATTTGCATGAGTCTATATCGCCGGCCATATCAGCGTCCGAGTAGCCCACTAATTGGGGCTTATCACTTCCTAGACACAAGCACCTCTTAGAAGTTCTCCAAATATATCTCATGATCTACTTAACTGTGGACCAATACTCCTTCCCTAGATTGGACAGAAACCAGCTAACTGTCCCAACGGCATGAGCTATGTCAGGTCTAGTGCACACCAAGGCATGCATCAAGCTTCCCACAGCTGAGGAGTAGGGTACACCTCTCATGTATTTCTTCTTGTCATCTAAGGACGGATATTGGCGAGTGCTTAACTTATGGTGGTTTGCCAATGGTGTGCTCACGGGCTTCGACTTGTCCATATTGAATCGCTGGAGGACCTTCTCAGTATAGCTTTCTTGTGACAGCCACAATTTTCTTACTTTTCGATCGCGTATAATTCTGAATCTCAGAATTTACTTCGCCGATCCAAAGTCTTTTATAGCAAATGACCGCCCAAGTTGCTCTTTCAACTCCTTTATCCAAACACTGTTGCGTCCAACGATCAATATGTTATCCACATATAGAAGTATGACAAAATCATCATAAAAAACCTCTATATAAATACATAGTGACCACGAGTAGTCCGACAGTATCCTTGACGGGCTATAACCGACTCAGACTTCTTGTACCACTACCTAGGAGCTTACTTCAGACCATACAAACTTTTTCTCAGATGACAGACAAGTTGTTCCTTCCCCTTTGCCTCAAACCCTTCCGGCTGTTCCTTGTAAATCTCTTCTTCAAGCTCACCATGGAGGAAAGCAGTCCAGACATCCATCTGCTTTACCTCAAGGTCCTGGACAGCCGCCAAATCCAGCACGACTCGTATGGAGGACATCTTTACTACTGGAGCAAAGATCTCATCAAAATTAACTCCCTTCCGTTGATCGAATCCTTTCACCACTAGCCGTACCTTGTATCTAGGCTCCTTGGTGTTCTCGTCTGTTTTCAACCGGAAGACCCATTTATTCTTTAGGGCCTTCTTCCCCTTAGGAAGCTCAACTAGGTCGAAAGTGTGGTTCTCATGAAGAGAACTCATCTCATCCTTCATGGGTTCCAGCCATTTCTCCTTGCTTTCATCCTTCAAAGCCTCTTCATAGTTCTCAGGCTCTCCGACATCAGTAAGCATGACGCATTCGTTGGGCGACAGATGGACGGATGGTCGTCTATTACATGAGGATCGTCTGACAGGCAGATCCTCGGCCGATTGAGAGATGACTTTGTCTATGGTGTTATCTGGTGCCCTGATTTCCTCTTCATTATCCTTAACCATCTCAGGGCCATGATCCTCTCCTTCCAATGATGTCATACGGATAACTTCAATACTAACTTTGTTCGTTTACTCGTCATCACACTTGGCCTTCCTGCCAATGTCTTCAATCGTCTCATTTTTAGCAAAGGTTACGTTCTTTGATCGGACAAGTCTTCTAGTAGCTGAATCATAGAACCAATAACCCAGCTCATCCTCCCCATAGTCTAGAAAGATGCACTGCATCGTCTTTGACTCTAGCTTTGTCCTTTCATCTCTCGGGACATATGCTTTACACCCAAGCACCCGTAAATGATCATAGGACGGCTCTTTACTCGTTTATTCCTTTTCCGGCATTTCACCCATCAAAGGTTTACTGGGTGACCTATTTATGATATAGGCCGCCATCCTAAGTGCCTCAGCCCAGAAGGATGCAGAAAGTTTGGCTTTTGAAAGCATGCAATGTACTCTCTCAAGAAGTGTGCGATTCATCCGTTCTGCCACTCCATTCAACTGTGGTATCTTTGGTGGTATCTTCTGATGTCTGATACCACGTGACAGGCAATAGGCATCAAAAGGTCCCAAGTATTTACCGCCGTTGTAGCTCCGAACGGCTTTCAGTTTCTTCATCGTCTGTCGCTCCACAATAGCATGAAATTGCTCAAACGTATCAAGAACTTGATCCTTAATTTTCAGTGGATAAACCCATAACTTTTTAGAATAGTCGTCAATGAAAGAAACAAAGTATTGAGCTCCACCAAATTACTTTTCCTTGAATGGTCCACACACATCTGTGTGTCTGAGATCTACCACTTCTGCCTTTGGGGCAGACAGGTCTCCACAAAATGAGGCTCTCCTCTGTTTGCCGACTAAGCAATGAGGACACATCTTTGGTCCATTCTCCTTTATTCCATGATCAGGCCATTCCTGGCCAGATGAGACAGACCATTTTCACTCATGTGGCCCAACCTTCTGTGCCACAGATCCTCTACCTCCTTACAGATTATAGCGTTCACGTCTCCGACTACTGCACAGGCTTTCATCACATATAGGCCAGAGCTCTTTTTCTCTCTTGCTATAACAAGAGATCCTTTGGTCAGTTTTTATTCGCCTTCACAGAAGGTATTGCAGAAACCTTCGTCATCCAGTTGACCGGCTAAGATGACATTCAGCCAAATGCTAGGGACATGACGTACATCTTTCAGCGTTAGTTTTGTCCCGTGTTTGTGACCAAGACAATATCTCCCCTGCCTACCACTAGAGATATTCCTTCATTGCCCATCCTAATCACTCCAAAGTCTCCTGGAGTATAAGATGTGAACAATCCCCTTTTGAACGTGGCATGTAAAGTAACACCAGAATTAATTACCCACCCGGACTCCTCGTCCGTCAGGTTTGCCACGTTTTCTTCACATGTCACTAGGAGGTCATCTCCTATGACCACTTAGATAGAGGACTTGTCCTCACTACGTTCCTTTTCTCCTTTCTCCTTCTCGGCGTTCTCGCGCTTCCACTTGAAGCACTGCTTTTTGATATGGCCCTTTTTGTCACAATGATGGTATTCGAGGTTTTGATACATTGAACGAGATTTGCTCCATCCTTTCTCTCCAGGCTTCTTGGTTTGACATTTACTTTGTCCCTTGGACTCGGACACAAGTACTTTACTATGAGAAGACGTCGAAATCCCTTATGACTGCCTTGACTCATTCATGAGTAGGGAGGCAATGACCTCGTCCAATTTGAGAGTGTCTTTAACGTGGTGACAATATGATCATAAAAAGTTGGCAGAGAGTCCAGCAGCTCCAATGCCTTATCCTCCTCCTTGATTACTTCATCAAGGGCGGACATCTGAGTTACAATCCAATTAAAGTCGTCCAAATGCTTCTCAAAACTGCCACCTTTTGACAATTGCTGTCCCTAGAATTGTTTCTTAATATGAAGCCTGGTTGTCAAGGATTTGGACTTATTTCGGCTTTCAAACTTCTCCCACACCTCCGTCGGATCGGTCAAGCCAAGGATCTCCTAGAGCGTGTTGTCTGTAAGGCATAATTTGATAGTGCAATTGGCAAGATCTCGTTTATCTTGCTAGTCCTCCTTTGATAGGCTTTCCCGCTTCTCTTCCTTCTTCTTCAGTGTTTTGATCGTTCCTTCTCTCGTCAAGATATTCTTCACCCTCTCCTTCCGAAGGATGAAGTTGCCCTACCAATTGAACTGTTCTACATTGAATGGCAAGTTCTTTGAGGATGATGTCGCCAATCAGACGAATTTTTCAACTTGTCTCTGATACCACTTATTGGCGGATAACGGGCGGGCTACAGATTAGAATATAAGAACAGCTTCTTCCGTTAGCCGAAATGGACGGCTAACTGATAAAGCAAACAAACACTGTGAAGTAGAGATAAGAGAAGAGAAATAAATACCAAATTTTACGTGAAAAATCCTTCCAAAATAAAGAAAAAATTACGGGACACCAGGTCTACGAAATTCACTAAGTATGAGAGATTTACAAGAGGTGAAAAATAAGAATAGAGCAAAAGTAAACAAAAGCCCTCTCACTTTGTTTTCATTCACAGCTCTCTTTCTTTTCACTGGGTGCCTTCTCCTTCTTCTTGTTGTTGCCTTCTATGCCTCTCACCATAACCCAACTTGGTGGTTGGTGCTCAACTTCCAAGGTTTTCTTGCATGCGCACACCCTATCCTGTAACAGGCGACTCATGCCTACTCCTACAGATCGATCAGTCTTAGGAGTCCCAAGAATAACTTCTACCAACCACCTAAAAGGGTAGGTCAACTGTATACTTTTTGGGTATGACAGTCGTTCAGTTCTCATAAATATAGCATGTCAACTTTGTTGTTCGTCGCTTCGTATTAGTCGGTCAACCACACCATTGACCGGTCGAAGTAGCCCGTTCTGCTTCTTCAGACGACTCACAACTTATGACGGTCAACATATTGACCGAAGGAGTTGATTGGAAGAGTTGACCGAAAAAAAACTCCGGTCAACAAAGTTGACAGGAATTCCTTCCTCCTAGTACATTTGCGTTCCATCCAAATTCTAAAGACTTTTACACAGGAGTGATCCGAACAAGAGATATAGGGTGTACGCTTCACTGGCAGCCCCCGCTTCTGCTAGTCGACAGTAGGTTTTAGTACGGAGCTTCACGGGTGGTAGAAATGCAAAACAAACAAATGAACAAAACCTTTCTAAGAGAATAAGTTTGTGAACCAAATCGAATCACCTCTGGTTCACGGTTCCCGTGGGAAGTGCTTCCGTCGTTGTAAAGTCTGTCCAAAAACGAACAGGACTTCGGAGGAATTATTTCTTTTTTTATGAAATAAGTTATTAGGAAATATAAATTCTTTAGATAGCAATGAAAAATAAGTTAATAATATTTTACAATTATGTGAAAGCTTGTGCTGTGCAGATGTAAAAGTTCGTCATAATTTTTTTTTCCCTTCTTGAAGGGATGTGTTACAGTATATTACTTATTCTCGGGTCTTCACCAAATAGATTAACCGTTGAACTGAATAGTTGTGTCACCTTGACTCTGCTCTCAAATGCATCATCACAATGTCATATTCATGAAACCAAAACTCTCTCTCTTATGTATTTATTTATTTTATTTTTTTGCCAGGAACTAGAAGGCTTGTTTACGTCTCGATGTAAATGGAGTGTACCATAATAGTTGCATGGCTTTTTTTCTTGACAGTGACCAATGAAGGTGGGCAGCCAACTTGAGGTTGTGCCCTCATGATTACGATGGGTACCTCATTTGATGAGCAGACGCTGTATGAAAACACATTGCGCCCACAGTTAATATCATGAGCTTGACCTTGAGAAGCAATGCACATCCTGTCGCCCACTGAACCGGAGGCATGTCAGACGCGTGACCAATAGGCAATGAGGATGGCGAAGGCTACAGAGCAGGAATCTCGCTCATCATGCCTTCAGAGGAGCATAGAGATTCCACTGCCGTTATTAAAGGAACGACCAGATGTTGAAAAAGTTTGTTTGTAATGGAGGAAGCTAGCTTTCTTTCGTAGTGGAAGGAGGATGCCCTAGCCAGCCTGATTCTGGAACACTTATGATTGCCGTAATTAGTGGTTTTATTTCAGGCAACTAATAATGGACGCAGGCTTTACTTTAAGTAAGTGAAAGTGGAGGATGGGACAAGCATGCAAGCGGGAGTTTCAATCTTCTACTGAAGGGCTATACGAATAAAATGATTGTTAGCTTGGATCGTTTAGAACGACGATGGCTGGACATAGTTTTTTGAGGAACCCTTAGTAATAGTAATAATAATGGGGAAACAATACATGGATCCGTACACGATCATCTTTCATTGTTGTAGTTGGAAATGCCAAATGTTCATAGCTTTGTCCATACATTACATAGAAAATTAATATCAGAAATAATTCACTTTACCTGATTGAAGTATCGATGTAATATATATTAATGAGCAGATATCAGAAGAAAGTTTAATTTCATACAGAAAGGAAGTTAAATTAAGCTGGCTTCCTTGTAGTTGAAAAATAAATACATAAATTGGTCCTAATTATAATGCTTGAACACTATTTTTTGTTAAATTTATTCAACTATAAAAATAATTAATGTTAAGTTTTAAGGTTAAAGGGGTCAATCCAAATCAGACCTAAGATTTGGCTCTCTCTTGAGGATGATGCATGAGAAGCACATGGTAGGCGTACATGCTAACGTTGGATAGAAATGCAGCACTTAATATGCATATGAAAAGCATACTTGCAAATTTGATAGGGTGATAATTGTTTGATGTCATATCCAAGCATTAAATTGATGTTTAAATGATTTTAATTGAGCAAAGTATTTATAAAAATTGTAGGTACGAGGAAAACCCTTCATATTAAAAGAACTTGAGTTAGTGGCTATTGTGTATATATCCAACTCTCATGTCCGAAAAATAGTAAAAAAATGATTAAGGTGCGTATAAAGAAAATTCTTGTATGTCTAGCAATAAAGGTAACATCTGATATGTGTATAATAGATTCTCGTGTACTGATTCTAAAAATTTGGCACCTGAGGTAGCACATGAAGGAACACACATGCACTGGCCATTAATGCTTTACACTTGATGAATGCTTGGCTGGAGCTTATGCACTAGTCCATTTATATTAGTGGATACAGCTACTTTTCAACTCATTTACTGAGTTCTCTAAAGAGAAAAGAGAGAATAAAAAGAGGGGATGAGAGGATGAGAAGAAGGAAGATAATTAAAGTAAAATTTTAAAAGATCTTTAAAATTAAATTAAAATAAATGAATTTTAAATATATTTCTTTACTTCTTTACTAAAATTTTAGAATTACTTTTTAAATTTTGCCTAAAATGTGAGATTCATGCCATTTTTCCATGCCTTTGTTCATTTATGCCTCTTATAAACTTTTGCTTGCATATATAGCCTATAAGATTCTTAGATTTCTCAGATTTTGAAATTCTTTGTTCATCATGATAATTATTGAAAAATTCCAAAATTTTAAGTTAATGAGACCGCCTTCTTGCATGTCTTTTTTTTTTTCTATAAGCTTTTAATGAGATCTCTACAATAATGTCATGTTATGTCCTTTGATTTCTAAATTTGGAAAATATTCATGCTCTGTGGAGATTTTTGTATGTTTCATTCTAAAGAACAATAATAAGAATTTAACCAAAAATAAGTGTATTATAATATATCATAATATATTAAGATATATCAGTATATGATCTACACATGATAATAACAGTGAAAAAAGCCCAATCTATAAAGTTATTATATAGGCATCTCATCCACAGATTTAAATAGTCAAATATAATCCTAGTTTAGAGGAAGTGTAAATCAGCTTTCATGTATTTTTTTTCATCGGTGAGGTTATTATAGCCTTTTGTTGATTTGTTTGTTTATTCTTATTTCCTTTGTGTGTTTCTATGTTGATATTTATTAATATATCCTATATTTATTTGTTAATCTTTTAACTCACCTTACTTTGTCACCCTTTTAGATTAGATAGCTTGGTCTTCATGGGAGTTTTGGAACTAAGGGTTGTATGCTAGAGGATCTTGAAATTTTAATGTTTTAAGATGTATTTTGAACTGTCATTAAGAAACAATGAATTGTGTAGTTAAGTACATTTAGGCATGTCAAAATTTTTATTACATGACTTAGGGCTAGTATATTATTTTAGTTTCTTGTACTTACATAATGGTGGTATGTATGTGGTTGTTGTAATGATATTGTGCTTAAGTAGGTTAGTCATTATTAGATATCAAATTGTAAATTCAACCGTATTTTAGAACAATAATATTTATGTGCATGTTGTGGTATTGCTAACACATTCTTTGTAGCATTGTGATTCTAGATACTTAGGTTAATTCTTGTTTATTATGATTCAAGTCATGATAGGATTGGTATAAAAGTAAATCATAGTGAGAATTTCATAAGTGATTAGATAGGCACTAAACTTTTGTGACTTGTAGTGTGTCAGGTACAAGATGTCAGAAAGCCATGACAGTAGAGGTTCTAATAAGGAGTATGAATACCTTACAGTGATGGTAGGATTGATCAAGGCTACAAACTAACTGGTCCATGTGTTGTCCCGTAATCCATGGTAGGTTGGGATTCGAAGAGATGGAGGAAATCCCAAAGGGGAAATGATGGCCTATGAATGGTTCATAAACAAGAAAGTTTCTATTTTCTTGGGTGATTTAGATGTCACCAAAATAGAGATATGAATTCAAAGGATGGAGAATGTTTTTAAGGTTATAGGATGTCTCAAGAATTAGAATGTTAGATTGGTCACATATAAATTCAATAGAGAGTCTGAGCTAGACGATGACTAAAAGTGTTTTGGGATAGAAGAATGATGAGATTCCATAAGATGTATTCATAGATACTTTTTGTAAGATCTAAATCATAATATTAATATAATGATATCAAATTTAAATAAATTGATAAATTAATAAAGTTAATTTTAAATTTGGATTAGAAATTAAATGTTGAATGGTGGTGGTGAAAGCATAACTGTCACTTGATGTGTGCCAAAACTATACATTAGTATATTTTAGACAAAATTATCATGTCTAAAATACACATGAAAAGCACTGGTGTGTGTTTAGTCTGGAATAGTGCACTTGAAATATGCATGTTGGGCACTTGTGGGCAAGCTTAAAGAAGTATTTGTATCTAACCAGTATTTGACTGGTGTATGTGTATTAGTTTATTATATAAAGATATTTAAACTTATTGCTACTTATTTTCCTCTAAGTTTTTTAGAGAAGAAAGAAAATGAGAATAGGAAAAGATAAAGAGAAGAAGAAAGAGGAAGGAGGATGGAAAATTAAGGTGAATTTTACCAAATCCTTGATAATTTCAAATGAAAGTAAGTATATTTAAATTTATTTATTTTTTAATATTTATTTTTTAAAAATATATGAGTATTTCTTATTCAAATACTTATATATGTGATGATTACATACTTTATTTGATTATATGTTACATATATATTAGTTTTGGTTCATTTTCTTAATATTTTGAAGCCTTATATCTTTCAGATTAGTAGGAATAGATGTAATTTGCAGAGATTTTAGACAATAGAGAAGCTTTCATGAATGTATGGTTTTAGGATATTCAATCATATTTTGATTATTGTTTAATAGTTAGCTATTTAGTAGTAGATAGTTTGTCTATTTGGTCTGGGCCTTAAATTTTTATTTTTATAATTAAATATTAGATATTCTATTATCAAGTTTGATGATACTTTTCATTACTTATGGTTATTAGTTGGCTAGGTAATGAATTATCGATGCTACTTTGGAGTGTGGCTATTAAATTATTGGTTTTGTTATATTTATTATTGGACTATTTAATGATATTTATTTTTGGATCATGCCCTCGGTTTTAGGTTCAATTAAGTCAATTGTTAAACTAATATATTTATGGGTTTTACTTAAAGTATAATTATAATTTAATTTAATTTTAGGTTTTAGGCGGGAGGGGCAGCAAGTTAAGGTCGTATCAGAGCAATTTGCAAGGAAAACATCTTATTTTATTTGAGGAATTAAATTTGTGAATTGTATCATGATAGATATTATAATGTTGGACAAACAACGTGGTTTAGTTCTAACTAGGAGAATGAATATCTTGCTCTCATGACAAAGATGGCCAAAGTAATAGATAGAATGGTCTAGAGGCAACTGAATACAAAACCAGTGGTTGTGAACCCAAGGACTACTTTGACAGCCTATAATCAATTTACCAATGAATGTGTGTTATAAATTTTTAGTGATTCAAATCCAACAAAGGCTAAAATTTAGATATGCTATATAGATAAGATTTTTGAGGCTATTAATTATCTAGAGGTGAATAACGTGAAGTTTACTTCATACAAGCTAGATGGAGAAGTTGACCATTATTGGGTGATGAAGAATAAGATTTTGGAATAGGAGAATGAAGAGATTCCATGGAGTGTGATTTTTTAGGCATTCCTAGATAAGTATTTTTCAACGAGTTTGTGGGAGTAAAAGGACAATAAATCTACTCACTTGCGATAAAGAAATTATATGGTGCCAGAATATGACCTTAAGTTTGCTGAATTTGCTTGGTTTGCTTTGCACATGGTAATGGACAAGACAATGAGAACAAAGAAGTTCCTATAAAGATTGGAGGATAAGATTTGAAAGCAATTAGTGACACTAAGGATGAGTACATATGGAGAAGTTCTTAACTAGGCCCTCCTTTTATGACCTTAAGTTTGCTGAATTTGCTTGGTTTGCTTTGCACATGGTAATGGACAAGACAAGGAGAACAAAGAAGTTCCTATAAAGATTGGGGGATAAGATTTGAAAGCAATTAGTGACACTAAGGATGAGTACATATGGAGAAGTTCTTGACTAGGCCCTCCTTTAAAAGCAAGAGCTAGAGAAAGAAGCATTTTGAAGAGAAACGTGAGCCGAGAAGTTCAAAGTTTAAGAGCAACTTGATCTCATAAGATGTCAAAGTCCCATGATAAGGTGAAGGGGATGGGAGTTGAACTCCAAGGCACATTAGGGAAGCAACAATAATCAAAACTCATGCACCATTATTGTGAAAACTTTAATGGAGATAGGCCTTGTTAGAAACAAATGGAAACATGTTTTAATTGTGGCCAATTCGGTCAAATGACCAAGGAATGTCCCTATCCCTTGAGACAAATAGTTAGAAAGTCAAATGTTTCAGGGAGAGCTTTTGCGACAATGGCCAAGATTACGAATGCATCTCCTTCAGTGGTGTAAGGTAAGCTTTTAATTTTTGAGACTTCAACATTTGTGTTGTCGGACTTGTACTCTATGCATTCATTTATATGACCTAAATTTACATATCATTCACATTCATTGCTTAGGATTATGGATCATTTATTCATTGTGTCTATACCTATGGGGACATATTTGATAATTGATATTGTATATCTTTGGAGTGTAGTTTGAGTGTATGGATCTAAGTTGGTGGTAGATTTATTTTGTTAGGCATATTCAATTTTGATATAATCTTAGGTATAGATTAGTTAGATACTATCATGCCAATATATACTATTTCTACAATAGAGTATATTTTTTAATTTCAGATTGTGTGCCTTTATTTTCAAGGAAATATATAAAAAGAGTTAACCTATGCAATTTCTACCATTCATACATGCCATTTAATAAAAGGCAGGTGTCAAGCATACTTGGCTTATGTTGGCATTGTCGGAAGTTATAATATGCTGGTTGAGGAGATTCCAGTGGTGAGAGAATTTGAGGATGTTCTTCAAAAGATCTACCTAGGTTGCGATTAAATTAGGAGATTGAGCTTGGGATAGAAGTGATGTCAAGGTCTACTCTAATTTCTAAAGTTTTGTATAAAATGACACCTTCAGAACTAAAAGAGTTAAAGAAATAATTATAAGAATTGTTAGAGAATAGATTTTTTTGACCAATTGTGTTACTTTAGGGTGAACTAGTTTTGTTTATAAAGAAAGATAAGTCAATGAGATTGTGCATAAACTAATAAAAAATAAATAAGATAACTATCAAAATAAGTATCTCTTTCTAAGAATAGATGATTCATTTGATTAATTGTAAGAAGCCAAAGCATTCTCAAAGATTGATCTTTGATTGGAGTATCAGTAGATGAGAATCAAAAAGTAGGCTGTAAGGCCAACAACATTTTAAATGAGATATAGCCATTACGAATTTTCAATAATGCCTTTTGGACTAAACCCTTACTGTGTTTATAAATTTATAAAATCGAGTGCTTTAACTTTATCTAAATTAGTTTGTGATGGTGTTCATTAATGATATAATGATATATTCGAGAAGTTATAAAAAACATGAGATTCATTTGAGGATCATTCTATGAACACTTTAGGAAAGAAGATTATATGCCAAGTTGAAAAAGTGTGAGATTTGGTTTGAGAAAGTGAATTTTGTGAGCCATATGATTTCTAAAGGAGGTGGCTCGATTAATCTAAAGAAAATTAAAGTAATTACAAATTGGAGCCAACCGACAAGTGTAATGAAATTATGGAGTTTTCTTAAATTAGTTAGCTATTACAAAAGATTTATTGAATTTTTCTTAAGGATTGTGGTGTCATTTACCTTACTAATGCAAAATAAGATGGCATTTCATTGGGAAGAATATTGTGAAAGATATTTTCAAGAATTAGAGAAGTGTTTATTAGCCATCCCAATTTTAGTTATTTCAAAAGAGTCCGAAGGATATGTGGTTTACTGTGATGTATGTAAAAATGGGCTGAATTGTATGTTAATGTAGTATAGAAAATTAATTGCTTATGAATTAAGACAACACACGGATGATAAAAAGAAATAACTTACCTATGATTTTTTTGTTAATAACAATCAATTTTGTATTGAAAATTCGGAAACATTAACTTTATGGGGAGAAAAGTTTTGTAAACTTGGACAACAAAAGCTTAAAGTATCTATTTTTCTTAAAAAGATTCGAATATTGTAATATCTTAAATTTTTATCCGATTAATTTGGGATAATTTATTATTTTGGATAATTTAGGTGTGATAAAAATTAATTAAATATTATGTAATTTTGAAGGATATTTGGATTAGTTTGGCAGACATATGAAATTCGCCCGTACTATTACCGGAGTATTGATTTGGGTTTTGAAATAAAATATAAATGAATATATAATAATAATAATAATAATAATAATAATAATAATAATAATAATAATAATAATAATAATAATAATAACAATAATAAGAGGAAGGAAAGCGGGAAGTAGGGATTTGGGGAAGAAAAGAAGGGAGAGGGAGAAGAGAGAGAGAGAGGAGAGATCGAGTCTCTCAGGTTTAAATTCGGCTTGGAGTTAGTTTAAAAAGTGATAGATTTGGTCGAGGCAAGTACACTAATACCATTTATATTCTCTCTTTATAATTTTTATTTGATCTTTATTGGGTATTATTGTCTTGATACTCAACCCATGCTCATATTTTGTGAAACGCACGACTTGGGCATAAGAAATTATCAATTTGTTGTCTGATTCATTATTTTTATATGGCTTCGTGCATCCCGAAACCCTAACCCCGTGCCCGGATGCCTCATCCTCTAAATTTTTGAGATTTTGCCTAAATTGACTCTAGAATATCATTACCTATACCTTGTAAATGTTAATTTATCGATTGAATATCCGATTTGATAGTTTTATATGAAATTTCATTCGTCAGAACCCTGACCAGCGCCGAGATTATGTTTAACTAATTATTTTACATTTTATACATGATTTGGCTTTTAGATAATAAAGATTCAGGTATTGAATATTGTTATTTATCGATTGGGTGCTCAATTTTTCAAGTTTTGTTCGGTTTGTACATACTGGGTCCTAAACCCACGCTCGACACTGTTTACTCGAATTAATTGAGATTTTTGCATGATTTTACTTTGTTTAATTAGTATTTAAATTACATATAATTGTATATATTTAATTGTATATTCTGAAAATATTATTGTGAACCATTTGTGAATGAATTATCGTCCGGGAATTCTAAAGTTACATTTGGCTCGCTGTGGTAAGAATTTTCTAATTGTTACATAGTATCATATTAAATTATGCATATATTTAAAGTCACGTAAAGACTTATGCCCACAAGAAATAATTATTTGTATATGTATATAAGAATTATGTAAGATATGTAAAGTATAAGAAGGAAATGCCATAATGTGATATGTTTATGATCCGTTCTCCTAGAGTGAGAACTTTGTATAAAACATTTGGTAGACTTTCCCTTAAAGAATAAAAAATTATAAAATTTGGACCATAGATTTATATTTTAGAGAGTAATATCCTTTGACATGCTATAGATATTATAGTAAAAAGTCAAAAATTATCCTGACTGTATATTATAGTGGGTAATATTTCTTAAAATACGTTAGGATATTACTGTAGAAGAATGATGACTGCCTCTGGGCCATGAGGGACATGGTGGCATATGTGATATTGTCTTGTATATCGGGTTAAAGGTATATCGCTCACTATAGGGTGTTGAACGGTGTGGGTAGCACCTTAGAATATATGGAATGATACATATTCTTTTTATCGTTCTCCTACACTGTGACGGAATGGATTTTTTTTTCATCACTGATGGTCCGGACCAAACCGATACATTCATTTTTGAAGGAAACTTGCAAGCACAAATACATTCACAGGATCATCTAACGCAATTTAATATTCACGACTCCAACTCTTTTAACATTTCTATTTATTAAACCAAAACTCATACAGAGATGCCATCAAAAACCTGATCATAACCAAAGGCAGATGGCGGAAGCAAATCTATTTCAAAATGTGTACAAGTAGAAGCATAGTCATTGTTCATATACATCATTCATTCACAAGTTGAGACAATTACATTCAGAACTATCAAAAATCTTCAATAATCTATTCCTGCTCATCCGACATCAGTTCTACAGTTTCATCTGGGGGAAAAAATTTTAACAGAGTGAGTAAAAACCCAACAAGGTACCAAAAATATGCAATGTAAATCGTGAATGCAATAAAACAAAGTCATGAAAGTACCGAAATTTATAGTTAATGCCATTTTCAAAGTTATTAAGTCGACATCATTTTTGAAGTTCACAGTTCAACGCCAAATTTTGAAGTACACAAAATTTACATTTCAATGTCAATTTTCGAAGTACATAACTACAAATTACTGAAGTTCATAAAATTTACATTTCAACACCAATTTTCGAAGCACATAACTTCACTGTTCAATATTGGACCTACCATTTTTAACTCTATTTTTCAAAACGACCTAGGTTGGTAGACCCTACCAGCTGAGGGGAGAGTAATTGAGGATAGATTGTATTCATTCAACACAATCAAAGGCCAAAGTTCAAAAGTCATATCCATTTTCATTTCCATATTCAAAGTTCAGAGTTTAAAGTTCAAAGTTAAAATTTCTATCCTTTCATTACGTCCCGAAGAAGGGCAGATCACGTATCACTCTATGGGTGGAGTTATCCCCGATTATCACTGTAACATTCTAAGGCATGCTGGAGAACATTATCTAACTGTGTAATAGTTCTAGGTCCAATCTTATTTGTTTATTCATAGTTCGGTCAAAAATCATCATATCTCAAAGCCGATTCAAAGTTCGTGTATTCTATACTCCGAACAAATTCAAAAGGCATTCATATATTGTCATTCTAGTTTTATGCAAGATTTTCATGTGAAGCAATCTGAACATAACTTGAACAAAAGTATGGGCCAAAACATTAAATCAGAGTCAGAGGTTTCGTTCATGTGAAACAGTCCGATTGTAAATTGAATATAAAGCATGTGCCAAAACATAAAATTAGAGTCAGAAGTTACTATTTTATAATCATGTAACTTGGATCAAAATCATGAAATTCACACATTTTTCATAGTGAAGTTAGGGGATGGGGTTTTTGAACATAAGTAGTAAAATAGAGATATTCAAAAGTAGTGAACATAGAAAATGAGTTCCGAAGTACTCTTGCCTAATTTTCGAACTCCTTACTCAAATTTGGCCTAACACTTTTTCTTCATCTTCATCTCCTACTTCTCATTCTTCTTCACAGATTTTTCTAACTCTTTTCCTCACTATTGAGTTTATTATTTATAGAGGATGGGCTAGGTGGGAGTAGGTGGGGTAAGTTACCTACTTGGTACTTTTCTTTTAGAAGGTCAATGGAGTAGGTGAGAGTAATTTACTTACTCTAATTAGATGGAAAAAGGTCAACAAAGTAGGTAAATCTATTCCAGCTATTAACAAGGTCGGTTTTGTACCAAATTCAATCTACTCCGGTCATCAGTAATTTTAGTTAAAGCATTTTATTATGGCAAAGTTGCTTCCAAAATTCACTTCGGCATTTTACTTTAAAATTTACTCCAATTCTCAACGCTTTTAGTCTACTTTGGTAAATACTTCTAAATCCAGTCAATATTTATACTTCCGGCCGACCATCAAATCACCATATTTCTTCGGCCATCATAAGCTTACCATATCACTCCAGCCATAATCATGTTATCACTCCAGCCTTTATCAGGTTTTTAGGATCGAGATCTCACAACTCTCCCATACTTAAGGAAATTTTCTCCTCAAAATTTAAATGAAGTTGCATTCCTTAAGTAAACAAGTAGGGATATGTGCTCCAGATTTCTTTTTCATGTTCCCATGTTGTTTCTTTAGGCAAATGATTTCTCTAGAGCACCTTCACCAAGGAGATCATTTTCGTGCGTAACCTTTGATCCTTCCGATCCAAAATCTGCCTTGGTTCCTCAACGTAGGATAAATCCTTGTTTATCGTTAAGGGCTCAAACTCGATCACATGTGTAGAATCGTGGTCGTATTTCCTGAGCATTGATAAATGGAATACATCGTACACTTCCGCCAAATTAGGTGGCAGCGCCAACCTATAAGCCACTATTCTGATCCTCTCTAAAATCTCAAAGGGGCCAATGAATTGTGGTTTTAGTTTTCATTTTACTCCAAATCTGGTCATCCCTTTAGATGGTGACACTTTCAAAAATACATGATCGCCCATGTCAAACTTCAATTCTGACCTTCATATCTCATGTTCGGTGTGCTCGGGGTATGCCCTAGCGGCTTTATTTTATCTCTGAGTCGGCAAAACACTTGGAGGTAAAATAGAATTTTTTGTATATTTTCTTAAATTTATGCAATCATTAATTACTTACAAAAAAAAACATTAATTCTGACTTCCTTCGGTCTGCATAGCTTTTTTGCCCACTCTAAGCAACTTTTAAGTTCTCGTGTATCAGCTTTATCTTCTCCGCCATTTTTTTAACGATTTCAGGGCCCAAAATTCCTTTGTCTCCGGTTTCTTCCTAGTGGATCATTGAGCTATACTTCCTTCCATACAATGCCTTGAAAGGTGCCATGCTTATACTTACCTGATAGCTATCTCAAGTCCCTTTCATGTCTAGCACCGAGGCTCTTAACATATCTTCGAGGATCTAAATTGTACGCTTGGATTGGCTGTCGGTTTGGGGATGGTAGGTAGTACTGAACTTCAGCTCCGTCCCTAATTCTTTATACAAACTTTTTCAAAACCTTGAAACAAAATGGGGATCCCTATCAGACACGATGGAAGCAGGCACACCATGAAGTCTGACAATTTCATTAACATACAGTTGGGCCAGCTTATCACGAGAGTAAGTTGTTCTGATTGTCAAGAAATGGGCTGATTTTGTCAGCCGATCAATGATAACCCAAACGGTGTCATGGATTCTAGGAGTCATTGGTAGACTAGACACAAAATCTATAATAACATCCTCCCATTTCAAACTTGGAATTGGCATTGGTTGCAATAACCCAGATGGCTTTCTTCTTTCAGCTTTTACTTGTTGGCACACAAGGCATTCTTTCACATAAGTCATGACATCCATTTTCATGTTCTTCCACCAAAATATTTTCTTTAAATCCTGATACATCTTATTTGCTCCCGGATGGATTGTGTACCCAGATCGGTGAGCCTCCCTTAAGATTTTCTCCTTCAACTCCTTATCATTCGGTACACACAAACGATCTCTAAATCTCAACACTCGATCTGACCATACATTAAAATCAATTCTAGAGTCCCTATTCAGATCACCCACAATATCCATAAGAAAGGAGTAGTTCATCTACTTTTCCTTAACCTCGTTTATCACCTCTGGCTGAACATGAAGGTATGATAAAATCATCCGATCACCTCAAACTTACCGCTAAATATCACATTGCTTCAAGTACTCCAACATCTCCATTTGTTTAATTTGTAACCTTGCCATATAGCCTGATCGGTGGCTCAGAACATCTGCCACTACATTAGCTTTTTTTGGCTTATACTGTATTTTACAGCCATAATCCTTCAGAAATTCCACCCAACTCATGTGCCTCATATTATGCTCTTTTTGTGAGAACAGATATTTTAAATTTTTATGGTCGAAGTAAACAAGAAACTTTTCACCATAAAAGTAGTGTCTCCAAATTTTCAGGGCAAACACCATTGCGGCAAGTTCTAGATCATGTGTTGGGTAGTTCTTCTCGTGCGCCTTCAGTTGTCTAGAACCATAACAAACATCCTAAACTGGCCTTAGAAGCTTCACAATATACTTCAAAACCACCTGAACCATCCAAAATATTTAGCACCAGAGCTGTTGTTAATCAATCCTTCAACGTCTGAAAACTCTAGGCACATTCTTCTGTCCAGTCAAATTTTCCTCCTTTGTCAACTGAGTCAGGGGCATGATAATCTGAGAAAATTCTCTACAAAATGCCCATAATATCCGACCATGCCAAGAAAACTCCGGACTTCAGTAACAGATGTAGGCCGACTCCAATTTGTAACGGCCTCTACTTTCTTTGGATCTACAGCAATTCCTCCATTGGAAATCACATGTCCCAAAAATATTACTTCCTTGAGCCAAAATTCACACTTTTTCAGTTTAGTATGCAACTTCTCTTCCCAAAGCACTTGGAGTACAATCCTTAAATGGGTTTCATGCTCCTCATGGCTCTTAGAGTATATCAAAATGTCATCTATAAATATCCCCACAAACGTATCAAGATAAGGCTTAAACACCCTATTTATCAAATCTATAATTGCTGCCGGAGCATTTGTATGACCAAATGACATCACAAGAAATTCAGAGTGGTCGTACATCGTTCTAAAAGCAGTTTTGGCTACATCCTCTTGCTTAATCCTCAGTTGATGATATCCGGACCTCAAATCAATTTTTAAAAATACCAGAGATCCCTACAACTAATCAAACAAATCATCAATACACGGCAAGGGATATTTATTCTTAATTGTGATTTTTTTAATTCACGGTAGTCCACACATAGCCGCAGAAATCCATCCTTTCTCACAAACAATACCGGTGCACCCCACAGAGATAAACTCGGTCTAATGAACCCCTTATCTAACAACTCCTACAATTATAATTTCAGTTCCTTCAATTCAGCGGGTTCCATACGATAGGGTGCTTTAGAAATCAAAACAGTACCGAAAATAACCTTAATCTCAAAATTAATTTTCCAGTGAGGAGGTAGTCCAGGCAATTCCTTAAAAAATACATCCTCAAAATCACACACCATCAAAATATCTTTAGCCAGCACACTATGACTCCTACTAGTGCTGGCATACGCCAGGTAAGTTTGGCATCTACTTTTCATCAAATGTTTAGCATGCAAAATAGAAATCATCATAGGCATCTCCTTTCTCCTAATACGTTGAAATGAGAAGGGTTCAATTCCAGGGATATCAAAACATACCCTTCTTTGAAAGCAATCAATACAGGTATGACATTTTGCTAGCCAGTCCATTCCTAAGATAACATCAAAATCACCCATATCTAACAATACCAAGTCTACCGTCAAATATTTTCCATTCACCTCAACCACACACTTCGGGTATATAACATCAGTCACTACCAAGGAGCAAGTAGGGGTCGATACTGCTAAAGAAAAATCTAGAATTCTTGGGACAGACACAATATAACGTGCGAATCGTGGGAAAATAAAAGAGTGTGTAGAACTAGAATCAAATAAAACAGAAGTTGGAATTCTACAGATAAAGAGGGTACCTTCAACCACATTTGGAGAAGTATCAGGGTCTTGTACCGTCATTGCAAAAGCCTTAGCCGCAACTGTTGGCTTCTTTGCTTCAAATCTCCTGGGCAATGAACAATCATTCATCAAATGACCCTACTGCCCACAATTAAAACATGCCCCAATCGACTTAAAATAGGGTCTCCTAGCATGGTTTTTCCCGTAATAAGCACAATCAGTAACCGTTGTTTGAGAGCCTGTCACTGATTGGGCCTCAACTATACTCTTTCCCTTAACTGCTGTCCTTTCCTTTCTAGACGTCCCTAATGGCCCTATATTCGATTTGAAGCTAAAACTTGCCCGGCTAGTAGCTTTCTTTGCGAAGAATTTTTGTGTCACTAATTCCTTCTCAAATATTAACGCCTGATCTAAAATGTCTGCATATGTTGGAAGATTTTGGGTCACTAACTGCCTTCTAATATCATCCCATAGTCCTTATTGAAACTTCTTCACCTTCCTTAATTTATCCTCTACAAAGTAAGACACAAAACGGGACAGCTCTATAAATTTTGCATCATATTCAGCCACCGTATGTGTTCCTTGTCTAAGCCACATAAACTCCCTCTCCTTTTAATTTTGAAGGCTGGAGGAAAAATATTTTTTCATAAATGCCTCTTCGAACATTCCCCAAGTAATTTTCTCATCGGGCACCCCAAAAGCCATCTTTTGCATAGCCCACCAACTATCGGCCTCTCCTTCCAATTTGTAGGCCGCAAAGGTAACTTTTTCCTGATCACTGCATCGTATCATCGTGAAAATTTTCTTCATTCTCCTAATCCAAATACTAGCTTTGGCTGGATCCGGTTCTCTCAAGAATTCTGGCGCACTCTTAGACGTGAATTTATCATACACTGTTGGGGCAGGATTTATCAGAGCTGGCTCTGGTGCTGGGACCAGAGCCATATGGCGTTGTTCCATTGACTCAATGATGTTTGTCATTCTCCCCAACAGGTTTTTTTACTCTGCTTCAAGGTCTGGGGGTATACTATCGCCACCCTGATTATTTCTTCTACCTCTCCCATTAGCCATTTAAATCCTATAATTGAGATCAAGGTGATATTAATAAACCTCAGAGGATCAGTTTACAGGGAGGGATCAAGAATTAAATAAAAATTTAGAATTGGCCTAAGGATCTTCACCTAAACTTCCCACCTACCCTCAATCATCCTTGGCCTTATCCGACTTAAATAAACCTATGCTTCCGCTTTTTAATCGATCATTTCTAAAGCATCTTATTTTTCTCTGACACTAACCGTGATGAAACAGATTTTTTTTTCTGAAAGTGATGGCCCTAACAAACCAATACATTCATTTTTGAAGGAAACTTGCAAACACAAATGCATTCACAGGATTATCTAATGCCATGTAATATTCACGGCTCCAACTCTTTTAACATTTCTATTTATTAAACAAAAACTCATACAGAGATGTCATCTAAAACCTGATCATAACCAAAGGCAGATGGCGGAAGCAGATCTATTTCAAAATGTGTACAAGTGGAAGCATAGTCTTTATTCATATACATCATTCATTCACAAGTTGAGATAATTACATTCAAAACTATCAAAAATCCTTAAAAATCTTCAACAAACTTTTTGACTCTAAAATTCCTCCTTGCTAAGTTTTTTCTATTCCTGCTCATCCGACATCACTTCTATAGTTTCATATGGGAAAAAATATTTTAATAGAGTGAGCCGAAACTCAGTAAGGTATTAAAAACATGCAATATAAATCATGAATGTAATAAAACAAAGTCACGAAAGTACGAGAATTCATAATTAATGCCATTTCCAAAGTTCTTAATTCGACGTCATTTTCCAAGGTTCACAATTCCGTGACAAATTTTGAAGTACACAAAATTTACATTTCAATGTCAATTTCTGAAGTACATAACTACAAATTTTTGAAGTTCATAAAATTTACATCTCAACA